>JALIZH010032286.1:0-21287 GCA_030522465.1 Rhipicephalus appendiculatus
TCGCGCGCGAACCCGGCGATTCCCGTTGATAGAGTTCCCACTGCTCCGTTTACGAAAGCGTCAATGACGTCAACGTTTGAGGTAAGCATGTAGGGTTTCCCCGGCGCAAGCCCAATCTTGCTGGGCAGATTCACATAGTCGGTGTGTGACATGGGCGCTACTGTTTGCTTCGCTTTATCGGCTGCTTTATTAAGGCAGTTGCGGCACGCGTCGTTTGCACCGAGTTCCGTCTGGTTGTTTCCCCCTATCATATGAAGTGACGTAGCCACTCAGCGCTGCGCCAACGCAGCGCCGACCCAGAGGCGACGCAGGGGGAGCTGGGTTCGCTCGCTCGGCGAAGCAGTGGCGTCCTCTCTAGCGGTCCACTAGGGTTTGTTAATTAATGCGATTACTTCTTGGCTATTTTTGTTAAACATATTAGTTTAGCTCTTGTTCGTTCGTTTCAACCCGGGTTTGAACAGTGCTAGCGTTGTTATTGCCTGTAGTGAGGGCTTTACTGTGAGCATGATCACGACGCACGAGATGCATGGCTGGACGACAAGCCGAGCCCCTCAAGCACTACGAACTTAATATATTCAGACACAAGTCAGTCTATTAGTGTTCTTTCCGTTCTCTGTCTGCGTGTGGTTGCGCTGACGATTCATCATGAAGCACAACAAACTAGCCCAAGTATCAGTCTTGAGAGACAAGTCTCTTGAAGACAATGTAATGCAATAGACAGAGCACAATGAGTACGCTCTCAATCAGGTCCCGCTTAAAGCGCTAAATATAGCCAGGAAACAGGGCATTTTTCGTCCCGTTTTCTGGATATAGCCAGGCATTTAACCAGAACTTGATTAAGAGTGTAGGTCAATGTTCCAATGACTGTTAGGATCTATCTATCTATCTATCTATCTATCTATCTATCTATCTATCTATCTATCTATCTATCTATCTATCTGTCTGTCTGTCTGTCTATCCGCCTACCTCTTGGCACTCTCGTGGTCGTCTTCTTACATTGGTACATCCCAAAACTGGCATAGGAGAACGTGAATGTATGAGCGTTGTGGCTGGGTAAAAAAAAACATGGGTCGTGGAATGAGGAACAGAATAAGCGCGTCATGATAGCAATAATGTGGCTACTCTGTCCCGTACGTCATAAAATCCGTTGCACCAGTGACGTGCCGAACGAACTCTCATACCACGGCCCATGGTGCGGCTATGCGCTACAGGTGATTCTCAATCTGGATCAACCTAGACAAGTAAAATCTTAACCGGATAGTGTGAAGGACCAGAATCTCGATTTGGGCTAGCTTGTGGATATTCATCGCGGAATCACTAACTGCGCAACAGACGTAGAATGCCGAGAGTAGAAGCAGTCCGAAAATCACATATCAGTTCACGATTACTCAGTGTACACAGAGGCGCCGAACCACCTCGTAACGCTTGGCTCAAAGCAAAAAATCTGGTGCAGGCGGATACTGCTCGGCTGCTTCACTTGCTGTTTATTCCCAAATTGCGTGGGATCTGCCAAATTATTTAAGGCCAATTTTGAGTTGATTCACGTGTAAAGATGATGATGTTCCAAAAAGCCCCCCGCCGCGCAAAAAAAAAAAACATGTGACGCACTCATCCTAAAATCCTCCTCACCTACTCCTGTCGCGCACCACACAAATAACCAATGAAAGTCAATAAATCAACTTTCCGTAGACTGGATTTGAATTCGGGACTCCAGTCCAAAAACGAGTTTCTTATCCACTAAGCCATGCGTCCATGCTTACCTAAAGTGAACTGACGCCTACGAATGTGTTCCACCGACGATCCAAAAGAAAGTTCTCGGGAAACAGTGCACTTCCTATGCAAGTGCGAAGCAGTACTCTTGCTTCGTTCAAATATTTCGCTTTCGCGCACAAAAAGCGATCTGCTCAACAAAACGGAAGGCCGATATCGGAAAATACACATCACGGGAAAATTCCGATATCGAGTTAATTGAATTTCCAACCCACTTTTCCATGATCGCCTGATCGTCCTTTCGTTTGGCTGTTCCAAAGGTTGACGAACGCTGGAAGAACGCTGGGAAGAACGATAGGCGCGGGGCAACTCTATTGCGGCCAGCGTTTCTTTGCTTCTTTTTTTTAAAATGCGAATGCATTTCATAGTCGGGCTATGTCAGGCATCCGGCGTTGTGCGGCGTTGGCGTTGTGCGGCGTTGTCCGCGGAGGAGGAGGAGGATAGGTTGAGGAGGTGTGCGCGCCGGCAGGCGTTAGATGTGAAGCATCTTATGGCGAAGCTTAATCCTGTGGTGGTGGTTTGCGGCGTGACCACCCTTACTGCGCATGCGCAAACCCTTTCAAAAAGAAATAAAAAATAAAAACCTCTTCTCTCCCTCTCTCTCCTCTAGGCATCCCTCCCCGCGGCAACCACACCCTCACTGCGCATGCGCCTCCCCTCCTCTCTCCCCTGCTACGCTCCCCCCTCTCTCCTCTAGGCATCCCTGCCCGCGCCGTCCACACTCCCACTGCGCATGCGCGTCCCACCTCTCTCTCCTCTCCTACGCTCCCCCCCTCTCTTCTCTAGGCATCTCTGCCCGCAGCGTCCACACTCCCACTGCGCATGCGCGCCCCCCCTCTCTCTCTCCTCTCCTACGCTCCTCCCCATCTCCCTCTCTCCCTCTCTCGCCTCGCGACGCCGACACAGGCAGCGTCTGCTAGCGAGTTTCTTGGTTGAAAAAACCGACTGCTCGCGCTGCACAACCGTTCACTGGCCACCCCGTATATATGGCAATGGATCTTGACCTCCAAGGTGGTGCCGGTGGGAGATTTCTCTTGTGTGTTGTTGAACAATAAAAATTCGCAGCGTGCGCGTTAACTAAAAGCGGACTGCGAGTCTCTGTGTCCAGTCGGAGTCTTCTGTCTCTCATGGCACATTAGCAGCGATTGGCATGTTCCAGTAGGAAACACCGCTCCATCGCTGCGTGCTTTACGCATCCCCAGTTTTAAATGCGAATGCATTTCTTAGTCGGGCTATGTCAGGCATCCGGCGTTGGCGTTGTCCGCGGTGGCCTTGGCAGGTGTTATAGTGAGTGGAGAGGAGGAGCGCGCTCTGGTGCGTGAGGGCGCTCGCATCGCGGGAGCTCGGCGGAGCTATATATGAAAAAAAAATTTTAAAAATAAAAAAGAAAAAAAGAACAGAAAAGTTAAGAAAAAAATTAAAAAATAAATAAAGAACAAAAAACAGAAAAAAAAGCAAAAAAAACAGGCGCTGCGCCGTGCTCCCGACCAGGCTGCAGAAATTAGGCGCCTTTTCCTTCTTCGAACCACAACCACCATATATAAATGGAGTGAGGCGCGCGCGAAATGCATTCGCATTTCCTCACGATTACCTTCGGGGAGGTGGGGGCATTTTTTTCTTTTTAGTGCCGGCCTGCATGCTGCCTTATAAGCTACACAAACGGACCAGAAAAGACTCCAGGGAAGACATTTGACGCGAAAGTACCCGGAACCAGGCCCGTAGCCAGGAATTTTTTTCGGAGGGGGGGGGGGGGGGCACTTGTTAGAAGCCTTGAAAAACACCCATTTTTACTATTTTTTCTCGGTAAAACACCACCTCCCATCCGAATTTCGGGGGGGAGGGGGGGGAGGGATAGGGCCGGGCCCCTAGACCCCCCCCCCCCCCCCCTGGCTACGGGCCTGCCCGGAACACTGTACTGTTTCTCATTTCATTAGGAAACAGCAGTGAGACATGATCGAATGTTAAGTGGGGGTCTACTGCATATTTATGAGCTCCCCGCAAATCTACTCGAAGGAGAGGCTGAGCGCCTCCCTTCGGTGTGACTGTATGTTTGCGATGTAACCGGTTGCATTCCGGGCATTGTGTCTGATTATGGGGCGACGGAGTCTCTGTGATACGCGCCACTCAGGCAAAAGCCATGTTCTTATTATTGCGATGGAAATTATATGGACACTCTCAGCTAATTTTCGCCGTTTGTCGACGCTGTCATGTCCCGGATATGTATACGTATGTGCATATATACAAAAGGCATAAATAAAAATAAATCAGTAGAAAAAAATTTCAATCCACCTGATCGGGGATTCGAACCAGTGACCCCTCGCTCCGTAGCCTGCTGCGCTAGCCAACACAGCCATAAGCCATGCTCGTGCCACAGATATAACGGCGAGCTATTCACATGCACCATCTGCCGCTCGCGGTACGCAGATCTCCGAACAGCTTGAGCGTGTTTTCTACCACGCAACGCTTTTACAGTTTCTTTCAAATTCAAAACTGCCCTTGAGTAGGGATGGTAAAATCGATGAACGATTAATCGATTAAAGGTGCACGGTTAATCGATTAATCGTAATCGATTTGCGCCTTTCAATTAATCGATTACGGCAACTGCCCCCCCCCCCCCCTCCCAACTCAGCCCCTTGGCCGGTGCACATGAGTGCGAAGCGAGCGATGGCGATACGAAATAGTCGAGCGCACCACCTTTTTTTTTTTTTTTTTTTTTTTTTTTTTTTTTTTTTTTTTTTTTTTTTTCACTACAGCGCATATTTGTACGCTAGTACAATGAGCCCAAGCCGTTGGCGGCCCTACCCCATATAGGCAGAAATGAACTCGCCCTGATCTCCGTCGCCTGCGGCGTCCACCTCTAAGCCCTCCCCAAAGCTTCAGGCGCGCGCAGGAAGCGCCCCCCCCCCCCCCCCCCCCGACGAGACAGAAGTGCGCTTGCCCGCTTCACTCCACTCAGGTACACTGTAGCTCAGAGCTTAATGCGTTCGCCCGTCCGCCTCCTCTCACCCCCCCCATTTGCTCTATCGTGTGCTGGTTAACCGTTGGCAACGTTCACGTGTTGCTTACTTGCTATATTGCGTTATTATTACATTGTGGTGTGTATACTGCTTCCTTTGTCATGTCGTAACGGCGAGCAAACGCAAGAGGACCGCGGTGTGGACGTTGTTCAGAGAAGATTCGAAAACAACGACTGCGATGTGTAATAAAGGTGGTAAGCAGTACTCGAAGCCAGAGACGGAAACTCTTAAGATATCAACTGCTTCACGCCAACTTTATTAATGTCCCAAGAGCATCCCCCCGAAGAAAAATGGTCATGACTAAAATTACAATGTTGAGGACACCGTTCCCGAACCCACCAATCCGCCTTTTCAGGTAAATTATCAGTATCTCGCTACTTAGCCAAGAGCCTTTGTGTAACAGCTTAAAAATGAAGTCGCTCTTCAATTGCACAAGCGATTCTTATGTTTCAAAAGGATGGACTGTTGGAAATTTGGAAATTCATATTCGTTCAGGAAGCTGGGTCCTCTTCGCAGGACCTCTTCCTTTGTCCCTGCGTTTTCAGCGCTATGGATCCATTGAATGAAAACAGAAAGGCGGTGTGTCAATGCTCAACAGTGAAGTTTGTTATTTTCTGTATATTTCAGACGTGCGAGCGCATCGTCTAATAGACCTTTTTCAAGAACACGAGCGCCCCCCAACGGGCGCGCAAGCGCTCATGGGAAAAGTGTGTACGTCGCAGCAGCCGCCGCGACGAGCGCGCGGGCCTCACGCTTTAGCTTCCTGCTTGCGCCGTGCCAATGCGCTGCTCAGATAGAGTGTATTCGGCAAGGTGTAACTTATTGCAGCCTAATTCAACCGGGAACAGCTGCGACGGCTTCTCTTCTTCTCTGCGATTTCCATCTGTCCCACTGTTGCATCAGCTGAGCGGCTCAGAAGCGCCACCTTTATTATTATTATTTTTTTTTTGCCACCAGTACGCCTTACGGCATCAATGAAATTAAAAAAAGGTATAACTCGGCTGTCTATGAAGTGCAGGAGCTGTCTATAATTCGCGCATGCGTTTGGAACCAACGTCCATCGAGTTGTCGACGAGAACAATGTGGGGCTCTGATATTTAAAGAGTATACGCTTGAAAGTATAGTAGTCGGCGTTTAGTAACATAAGGTTAACTCACTGTAGACAACGACAAGCGCCAGCAACATTCGTTGGCACCTTAATTACAACTTGGAATAAAACTTAGACCGCAGAAAAAAAGAAGCAGGGCAAGGAAAGCAATAGACCCACCACAAGCACTCACTCACGACAGAGAGTTTATTGCACGTGCGAAAAAACATATATAAATATGGAGGTGCATCGCGCATGCCACAGAGGCAAAAAAAAAAAGTGAAACAACCAAAGAGCGTGTCAACAGTCGATTAATATAGTTGAATTCCTTGTCTTGCAACGATAGAGAAGGTTGATTTACACAAAGTGCTGCGTTCTTTATGAGGTGATAGGTCGCCGAGATTGCTCGCGTGGTCTGATAAGGATGACGATACAAAATTACTGTTATTTCGAAGACTGTATTAGATGTGCATCACTGACAATGCGATGCGAGATGAAAAAACGGCTCCAATCAATGAATTTCGATTCGCTCTGAGGCACGTGTTAATACATTGACCAGTACGCCTGGCCGATGTACACGTCAGCACATGAAACAGGAATTCGGTTAACAACTCCTACACAAAAATTGAAAAAAAAAAAAAAAAGAGACAATTTGGAAGCATCTGGCCGCATTTTTCTTTGCCCACTGCAGACCCCTGCGACCTTTTGTGCACTAAAGAGCAAGTGCGACTAAGTGTATTTGTTGCGGAAAACACAACCCTCTCCGTATATCGCTTCCCTGCATTTTTGACGCCGTGCGGCTTCTTGTGAATACATGGAATAACTGCAATAATCCTAGTTTCTTCATTATTCATGGGTGGAGGACGTCCTTATTTATCTTTCTTTGCAATGCGAATGAGCTTTTGGCAAACTGATGCGATGATACACAGGATACACCGCTTCCTTGAAGCGATCATTTTGCCGCTGGAAAATATACTGATCAGCTTATGTGCACAAGTTTTTATCGACTGGCCCGCGCACGTAAGCATGACATCACATATCCTCGTTAAACAATATTCGAAAGCGCCGACGCGAAATGAAACACCGGTTTCGATTAACACTACCTGCAAACATGCTTCGCAGTGAAACTAAAAAAGCATGTACCAAGAAACAGCCAATTGTTAGAGCAAGGCACTGGGCAAGCGAATTTTAGACCCATCCCTACTTCATGAATGTGTGCACTTCCTTGTACAGCGCGTGACTTGCCAATTTAAATCTAATAATAATCTGTATACATATCTGTGTTCCACTTCACATAGCTCACGATAGTACGTTTTGACTACATGTATCGGCACGCGATAACTTGAATGCCGCTTCAACTGTTCCATCCGACGTACATCCACTCGTAAATACCTACGCCGACTGACCAGTTATTCCTTTCACATTTCATCATTTCATGCGTAGAGATACATGCAGGAGTGTTCGGACACGTGTAGTATTTAGGATTTAATAACAGTCAATAAGCGGCGACGTATTTATTTTGTTTCGTGCTCCCACGGCGCAAAGAGCAGCGAGCGACGGCACAGCCGGCCAGCCTGCTCGCTCGGCGTACACACTTTTCCCATAGTGCTCCGCGCGCCCGCGGGGCGTTCTGGGATTGCTTGAAAAAGGTCTATTGCATATTTTGTTTGCGTTCGTTATCGGCTCCGCGCTGTTTCATCGTGTTTCATCGCATAAACTCAGCTGTCCTTGCCTTTGATAAACTAGCGAATTTCTTCGCCTGCTGTGTCTATGGTAACTTTTTGGGTATTTTATTTAACTCTCAGGTCCGCCATGGTGGATCAGTTGTTACAGCGCTCGGCTGCTGACCCGAAGTTCGCGGGTTTCAACCCTTCCGCGGCGGTAATATTTCGATGGAGGCGAAATGCTCGAGGCCCGCGTACTGTGCGATGTCAGTGAACGTTGAAGAACACCAGATGGTCGAAATTTCCGGAGCCCTCCACTTCAGCGTCCCTCATAATCATATCGTGGTTTTGGGCAGATTTTATTTTATTTTTCTTCTTCAACGGCACTACACAGTGGCCCAAAAAGTTCCAAATTGTCATATGCATTGTTTATTTCTTGTCTGGTTCCTATTGCCGCTTTATCTTATTCCTTAGCAAATAAAATATTATTGTTTAGCGTGTATATATATATATATATATATATATATATATATATATATATATATATATATATATATATATATATATATATATATATAATGAAGAGATGGCAAACGCGTGAGGGGGGAGACAGAAAATTAGGTGGGTAGATGAGATTAAGAAGTTTGCAGGTATAACGTGGCAGCAGAAAGCACAGGACCGTGTTGATTGGCGAAACATGGGAGAGGCCTTTGTCCTGCAGTGGGCGTAGACAGGCTGATGATGATGATATCATGAAACATGATTACTAGCGTAAAGGGGACCAGGTTGCTAATAATCAATTTTCATTATGCTGTATACCAACTAGCTCAATTCGCCGCCTGATATATATATATATATATATATCATGATTGCAAGGCTACAGCATTCCTGCGATGCAGTTAGCCCAATTTATACATGTTATTCACTTCGGCAAACAGCGTGTTCAAGCGCAGTTTTCTTGCTCTATGACGCGGAAAATGTACTCAGCTGCTCTCTTGACATAAACACGTATAATAGATTAACCCTAGCACTTGCAACTAGGACCTTGTCTCCACACGAAGCACAACAGGTGCCGCCTTTAGTTGAGCGAATATGCAGCTCAAGGAAGCGCACTCGCGGATTGTGAAAATAGCCGTACAGACCCCGGAGAAGTGCTGCTTTCAGCTAACGCTTGCTGTCATACGTCAGCGAGCCTATAGAGGCCCCCCGTCTTCTGCTGTGACGCGAATGGAGGACAGTCGCAAAAGACTATATGTTCTAATGCCTGACCGTGGAGCCCGAACGCTTATAGTTCGGGCTCCACGGTAGTCTAGTGGTTGCAGCGGTCAACAGCTGGCCCGAGGGTCGCGGGATCAAATCCTGGCCGCGGCCGCCGCTTTTTCGATGGAATCGAAAATGCATGAGGCCCGAGTACTTAAACTTAGGTGCACGTTAAAGAACACCAGGTGGTCGAAGTTTCCTGAGCCCTCCACTACGGTGTTCCTCATAATCATACCGTTGTTTTGGGACGTAAAACACCAGCTTATTATTATTATTATTATTATTATTATTATTATTATTATTATTATTATTATTATTATTATTATTATTATTATTATTACAGTTGCGGCTGTACACACGATTGAAGATGTGCGCGTAGAGCCGAGTTAGGGCAACGAGGAGGTGAAATATGTGTATTACGCTGGTGCAACAGCCGTTCATTTCAACCGGGAGGCAAAAACTGTGAAATTTCGCATGGCCGACCTCAAGGAAGAGATCACGTCAGTCCGCAATTATAGTATTATCGAGGGCTTCCGCAATATCTAAAGGACAATCGGAGAAAAGATGCCCTCCATACGAGTGCGAGCGTCTCATTTACTTCATCTTCCTCCTCGTCTCTGCTTTGCCTTTTTTGGGACGTTAAACCCCAGATAATATTAAATATTATCTGTTTTGCCTTTCGCGGGATTTCCTAACCGTCGGCCACGCAGCATGTTTCCGGCGCGTCTTTTCGACCATTGTGGTCGCCGGAAACGCCTCCGATATCGGTGCGCTCGAGTAGGCAGGCTTCGAGGAAATACGACCTTGGATGATGGTCTTTTTTCCTTGGATGATGGTAGTTCCTTGGACCTTGGATTATGGTCGATTAGATGATGATCATCCAATAGTCCATGGATGATGACCATAGGTGCGTGCGCAGGGTTCCCCTTCAGGGGGGGGCAGGGGGGGGGGAAGGTTCATCGCAGCGCCCCCCTCCCTATCAAGTCAATGTATGGGGCAGAATTTGCGCCCCCCCTCTCTCAGGTGACTAGGGGGGGCGGCCGCCCCCCCTGCCCCCCCTCGTGTGCACGCCTATGATGATGACCACAGATCCTTCAATCCGTGAAATATCACCCAAAGACGACAGGGCCCCCCGTGTCCATTGGCCGAAAGTGAGAATTTTCCCGAAGGCGCAAATGGGCACATCTCACCTCTAGCGCGTCTGATAGAAAGACTTCGGTCGAGATCACACACAAACAATGCCTCTCAAACAATAAGGTATCCCTTTTAAAGCACCCATCAAAAATGTCGATTAATCGATTAAAACACCACATCGAAACCAATTAATCGATTAAAGGTTAAATCGATGAACGATTAACGATTAATTGATTAAAAATTTTAATCGACCATCCCTACCCTTGAGACGCGCACGAAAAAGTGGCTCCCCTCTGTGCCACTCATGATGTAGACGGAAAAAAAAAAAGAACACCGGGCACACTTGGCGTCAGACGCCACCGCGTGGCAGAAGACGCAGATGGGTCATTCCACGTGCCGCAGTTTAAAAGAAAAAAAATTACACCATCTCCCGCTAAAGGGAACCATGTGTAGATGTGAAGCAGCGGGCGCTAACGCTTACACTGGCGGCGGCGTTGACGCTGGCGCTCATCGCAGCGTTGCGCAGGAGAGAAAACTGGGGAGGCGCAAAGCAGGCAGTGATGGACCGGTGTTTCCTACTGGAACATGCCAATCGCTGCTAATGGGCAATGAGAGACAGAATACTCCGACTGGACACACAGACCCGCACTCCGCTTTTAGTTAACGCGCACGCTGCGAATTTTTATTGTTCAACAACGCACAGGAGAAATCTCCCCACCGGCACCACCTTGGAGGTCAAGATCCATTGCCATATATACGGGGTGGCCAGTGAACGGTTGTGCAGCGCGAGCAGTCGGTTTTTTCAAACAAGAAACTCGCTAGCAGACGCTGCCGGCGTCGGCGTCGCGGGGCGAGAGAGGGGGGTGCGTAGGAGAGGAGAGAGAGGGGGGGACGCGCATGCGCAGTGGGTGTGTGGACGCCGCGGGCAGGGATGCCTAGAGGAGAGAGGGGGGGAGCGCAAGAGGGGAGAGAGGAGGGGAGGCGCATGCGCAGTGAGGGTGTGGTTGCCGCGGGGAGGGATGCCTAGAGGAGAGAGAGGGGGGAGAGGAGGTTTTTTTATTTTTATTTTTTTTGAAAGGGTTTGCGCATGCGCAGTAAGGGTGGTCACGCCGGCACACCACCATCACCACCACCGGATTAAGCTTCGCCATAAGATGCTTTACATCTAAAAGAAGTATCAAACAGCGTCGAAAAGTCATATAATCAATCCTTGGCCAATCCCCCTGAGTGGGTATGAGCCGTGTCAGAGGCAACAACAACAACAGCATCGGCTTCTGCATTATGGACATTCGCAGCACGTTGCTCAAATACAAACACGTAACAATGCGAAAGTTGTTAGTTCACGCTTGTCCTGTATATACCTATGCGTCCTTTTCGAGCGTCCTTCTTTGTGCTGCGGCGGCGCGTTGCAAGTATCGAGCTGCTTGTCGTTCTTCGTGTGACAAACTAATTTCTTGCTATCGCATTCATTGCTTCGCCCTAGTGGCGAAACTGACTTTTCTCCTTCTCAGTCAATTGTATTGATCAACCTCACCTTCTCCAAAAGTTTTTCTGCAGCTGACATGGTCATGCCCTGCCTCCAGGATCTTTACCTTTTGCACTTCAAGTGGTTTTGCAGCACTGCCTCCGAGATCGCTCAACGCTTGGCCAAGCGACTACGTGTTGTGATGATGTCATCGTGTCTCGGTACATTAAATGACGTCACAATGACGTCATCATAGCGTCACATGTTGTGGTGGCCTGCTACGCCACATGATCGCTTCGTCGGCTGATTATGATTTTTCTATGACTGACGCCCAGTTTTCGTGTTTAGTGATGCATCTGAGGCTTTCGTCGCAATAACCGACGCGTTGTGTTTAGAGAAATTTGTTATCACAGACGGTGGACATCAATAACATTTCAACACAACATTTCAACGGAACTGAACATGCACAGACACACAAAATTTGTTACAGAAACATATATGTATACATATGTACATTACGTGGTAAACAAAAAGCACGAATAAAACATGACTATGTACATTTTGCGTATTTACATGGCGCTTGTGCCGACACCAATCGAGACATCAGCCTACCAAAACCAGGCAGGCCGGAAGATAAGAGTCTTACGCGTCTGTCGCAGACTAACACAAAGGGGCAAGACCAGTGCCGAAGGAATTCATGGAAAGGCGACCATTCGTACTACAGTCTATGGAGCCAAATTGCACTTTTGCGTTCCCAACAAACATTCTTGCTAATCCTGTGTCTTTGCTCGGGTTCTTAACCAGTTTTAGCTTCCATACAGAAACAGTATATTGGGCTACCTTCAGATATCGACATACTGGTCACTTATCCTCAACGCCCGTCCACATCCTTTATTCTAAATTCTCTAAATGAATCGAAGGTGGGCGGTTGAAATGATTACTACGCCGGGGCGCACGAAATATTTAAGCAAAACCGTCATCTAAAGTCTTCTCATTTTATGCTTGTTTTTTTTATCGCCGGTGCATCTCATTCATGTAGTTCAGCTGTATCAAGTTGCGCAAGCGTGGGTGTTACACCGATTGGTCAAGGGAGGCAACTTGCCGACTACATAAGAGCATTGCGTAGTGAACTGCACAGTGGAACCTCGCGCTGGAACTACAAAGGTGCGCGTTTTTTAACAGCGAAGTTGGGATTCAAAGCATGAAGACGCTGGTGGTGTAGCAAAAACTTGCCGTGCCGTCACCTAGCAGTCGCCGAGCACCGCAAACGCTCGGCCATCATCATCATCATCATCATCATCATCATCATCATCATCATCATCAGCCTGACTACGCCCACTGCAGGGCAAAGGCCTCTCCCATGTTCCGCCAATCAACCTGGTCCCGTGCTTTCTGCTGCCACGTTATACCTGCAAAGTTCTTAATATGATCTGCCCACGCAATTTTCTGTCTCCCCCTCACGTGTTTGCCTTAATTCTCTTGGAATCCAGTCAGTTACCCTCATAGGTCGGCAAAACATGTGGAGCTCACTCAGACTCACTCATGAAATATATTTTGCCCTTGGGACTCACTCGGACTCAGATTCACCAAACTTTTTCTGAACTGGACTCACTCGGACTCAGAACCACTAAAATATTTCCCAGCCGGACTCACTCGGACTGAAACTCACCAAAATATTACTCACCCGGCCTCACTCAGACTCACGGCTCACTCAGACTCACGGCTCGATCTGAGTCTGAGTGAGTCTGAGTGAGTCGACTCATGAGTGAGTTTGCCGACCTATGGTTACCCTTAATGACCAGTGATTATCATGCCGACGGGCTACGTGCCCGGCCCATGTCCATTTCTTCTTGTTGATTTCAACTGTGATATCCTTAACTCTGGTTCGTTCCCTGACCCACTCTGCTCTCTTCCTGTCTGTCTCTTAAGGTTACACCTATCATTTTCCTTTCCATCGCTCTCTGCGTCGTCCTCAATTTAAAGGCCAACTGCAACGAAATCTGACTTGGGCAGAATTGGCTCGGAATGTGTAGTATATGTTGGGTAAGCAATGACAACGGCAGTGAAAAAGCTTGCAATCGCGTATTTCGTTTATAATCGGTGCTCTAATTGTCAACTAGCAGACGACGCGGAGCCCTAGCGGTGTGCCTGGGCAAATCGGACACAAACGGAAATGACGTCAATTGCAGCTCACCACCGCTCGTGAGCAGAACTCCCTGCTGCCGCATCCCTTCCTTTTCTGCGTGACGCCCCTTTACGAGCGGCTGATTCAGAAGATGTGCATTCTTTTGTAATGCGAAATGCGGAGCCGTAGGCTACTGGAACATATGTTCCGTAGGCTACTGGAACATAAACGACGCCCCGCGAAGCGCTGGACTAGCTGCGCCATCTAGGCGCGAGTAATGAAAGCTCCAAAAGCTGATCGGCCCGCTTCTCGTTGCGAGTAGTCACAGCAGTAAAGTTCAATAGAAATGTAGTCGTGCTCGGTTCAAAGCATTTCAAGCACGTAAACGTATTTTAAGAAAACGATATTGTGCTACGTTAGTGGTTTAATGCAAAAGCTTCGGGCGCAGTCACACAAGTGTTTACAGAAATGCACGGACGTTTTCGTTAGACATGGGAGAGTGCCAAACCGAGCATCGGTATCGAAAACAACGCCGTCTTTCCATCCGTAGTCAATCAACGAAGCGAGAATACCCGAAGAGTAAACCAGCAGCATCATTTATTAGATGTGAAGCATCTTATGGCGAAGCTTAATCCGGTGGTGGTGTGCGGCGTGGCCTCCCTTACTGCGCATGCGCAAACCCTTTAAAAAAAAATAAAAATAAAAAAAAACCTCTCCTCCCCCCTCTCTCTCCTCTAGGCATCCCTCCCCGCGGCAACCACACCCTCACTGCGCATGCGCCTCCCCTCCTCTCTCCCCTCCTATGCTCCCCCCCCTCTCTCCTCTAGGAATCCCTGCCTGGGCTCCCACTGCGCATGCGCGTCCCCCCCTCTCTCACCTCTCCCCCCTCTCTCCTCTAGGCATCCCTGTCCACAGCGTCCACACCCCACTGCGCATGCGCGTCCCCCCCCCCCCTCTCTCTCTCTCCTCTCCTACGCTCCCCCCTCTCTCGCCTCGTGACGCCGACGCAGGCAGCGTCTGCTAGCGAGTTTCTTGGTTGAAAAAACCGACTGCTCGCGCTGCACAACCGTTCACTGTCCATCGCGTATATATGGCAATGGATCTTGACCTCCAAGGTGGTGCCGGTGGGAGATTTCTCCTGTGCGTTGTTGAACAATAAAAATTCGCAGCGTGCGCGTTAACTAAAAGCGCACTGCGGGTCTCTGTGTACAGTCGGAATCTTCTGTCTCTCATTGCCCATTAGCAGCGATTGGCATGTTCCAGTAGGAAACACCGCTCCATCACTGCGTGCTTTGCGCCTCCTCAGTTTTCTCTCCTGCGCAACGCTGCGATAGCGCCAGCGTCAACGCCACGGCCAGTGTAAGCGTTAGCGCCCGCTGCTTCACATCTACACATGGTTCCCTTTAGCGGGAGATGGTGTAATTTTTTGTAAACCAGCGAGTTCTCCAAGACAGCAGGACGAGACGGTAGGCGCAAAGCGGGCAGCAGTTATTTAGACAAACGCTTAAACGAACTTTTATTACTATGTATCCGTGTTTCCTTCCCTGTGCATGTTTTTGAATAGTTAATTTCTTCGTTACCATCTGAAGAGAAAAACCCTGGGGCGCGGCCGCGAAGCGCATACATCGATCGGAGCCATGTTCGGAGCGCAGAGCAGACGATTTGCCTGCATCGGTCGGTCTGTCATCGGGCTGTTGACTACGTCACTTCCGGCGAGCTGTAATGGCGTCGTTTTTTCTAGTTTCGGTATGAAAAATTGCGTTGTTGGCGAGCTTTTTTCTTAGGTAACCACTTGCATTTCGAAGGTGAAATTTGGCAGGTAGCATTATCTTCAGCTGGACTGCCTATAAATCGGCTTTTTGAGGTGTGCACAATTTCGTTGCAGTTGGCCTTTAAGCTGAACCCTCCATGTAAGTCTCCAGATTTCTGCTCTGCCATGAAAACCGTCAAACGATAAAGTTTCCTACTATTTCCTATATCGAAAACTGGCGCTCCGACGCTGTTGTATGCATGACAATGCTGGTATAAGTCGGGTTCGGATTGGCTTCGTTCGCGACGAGCTCGCACACCTCGTAACCGCTCTGGCTGGAACCATTCGTTGCGTAAAAATTTCATTAAATCAGTCCTCAATCCGCTATTTTTTCTTATCATTGCACGGAAACAAGCGTGATGTAAATTTGAAAAGTTCTGTTCTGATGTGCAGTTTTACTAAGCGTAAGATGTTGCGAAGTGCCGCTAAACTTGTTACATGGATGACACGGTCAGTGTTCACTCTGGGACAGTTTGTTGTCTGTTTCTTTCTTTCGCCGTTTGCTTGTACCCTGCAGGTGAGTGAAATTTGTTTGGAAATGTAAAACCTCTCAAAGGGATCCGTTTATGAAGGTATTGTTTTAGAAAACCTTGGTTTGCGCAGTCGTATCCGCTTTTAAGCCTAAGGTCCGCTCAACGCCAGTCAACACAAGCCTCCCAGACATGTACCGTCATTCCCATCGCAGCAGCGGCCCTTAGCAAGTTCACATAGACGGTGGCGCCAAATTTTTCCTCTAGGTATTATTGTGAGAAACTCTATGCACCAAACCATAAGAACTGCAAAAAAAAAAAGTAACCTCGCCACGGCGTTGCCTAGTGACCGCCGAGCACAGCACGCCCTCTGCGATGGAGACCGGCGCGCATATCGTTCCATGGCAGTTTAAAGTCATGGGACGCAAAAAGCACAGCTGGTGTGACGTCATGCAAAGCCGCACTCTGCGATAGTGACCGCCGCGCATAGGGACCGATGTAGACGCCGCGTATAGTGTCCCATGGCAGCTTAACTCAATGGGCGCAAAGAGAGGGGAAATAAGATAGAAAGAAAGAGGAAGCAGGCATCGCGACCACAGAACGCGGAACCTGGTAAGGCCACGCATGCGTGGTAGCTAAGCCACGCCCATCAACGGAGACGTCGCGCGCAACCTCCGCTCTACAGTGCGTAGCCTGGCTGCGCCCGAGTGTGCCGACACAACCATGGGGCGTCCTAAGCAAGTGCGTACTCCCAAGGAGGAAGTTGCGCATTTTAAAGCTATAGACGTGTCAGCTGACAGGAAGTACGAGCGACGACGGGCCCATTGCTTCGCTGTGCCAAGTTTTGTGCGACTTAGTGCAATCTTATTTAATTTTTTTAATGAAAGCCTCAGTTTCAACGACCAAATTGTTTATACGCTGGTATTACGTAGATAACCCATCTGACAGAAAGCCGCCCGTGTAGAGACGATCGATCACGCTAAAAAAAATATGGGAAACGTCCCTTATCATTTGCCTTGTCTCTCTGCGGTAGTGACAAGGATACTAGGCTTCAGGATGATTCGACAGACGATTGATATTAAAGCGAATCCGTGCAAGGCTAGGATACAGGATTTTATGCTGTAGGCACCAAAAACCTCTAGTGCTCTCTCGGGAGCAGTGGAAGAACTAATGTGTATTGAAGCATCTTCAAGCATTATAGGAGTACCCACGGCGTCCTCTATTGATTCAAAACTGCTTCTTCTAGTTCACGTTGCAATAAGAAATCGCCCAATTTTGTTTACCATTATTATAAAAGTGAAAGACGCTTAGGCGCACTTTACGCTCCCATAAAATTTAGCCCGTTTTGGTTTCTGGATTTGGCTCTTTCAAAAAAACAACGCCACAAATGTGTTCTGCATGCTATCCTAATTATTCACAGCGCAATCACTCGCAGTGAGGATCTTGAGATTATCCAGCAGTCTCGATGCATATACTTAACTTCCTCGCACAAGGCTTAGCGTGCCTAATGACTCCAGAAATCTTAGCTTTCCCAAGATTTTTCGAAATATGGTTGTTACGGATAGACGTTTTCTCCATCAGGAGCCTTAGGGATAGAAGTTTGGGCGATTCAGAGAGCTTATACCTGAATCTCAATATGAAGGATTATGGGAACGCAGGCAAATTAAGCCTGCCCCAAATATCTGTAATAACAGTTTCATGATGAAAGAGCCGTGACTAAGACGTAGCTTAAGCGTTCGCGAAATGACATGCTTCAAAAGTTTTCTATTTTTTTTTATTTATTTATTCTGGGAAGGAAGGGCCGTTCTCAAAGCAAAAGGAAGGAAAGAAGAGGATGGAAAGGAAAGGCAGGGATGTTAACCAGTCTAATAGGACCGGTATGCTACCCTACACTGGGGAAAGGGGTGGGGGGAGATTTAAAGATGGAGAAAGAGAGATAGAGGAGAGAGCACGCACACACAATGTCTCACTTCACAGTCATCACAGCCATAAGTCTATAATCGTCGGTGCAAGTCCGTCGCCTTTAAGAATTTAAAAATCTAATAGCAACGGTAGCCTGCTTTGTGTGCACATGTCTCTTTTTACCGTGCAAGCCCGTTGACTGCCGTCTATAATCGGACTTTCGATAGATAGATAGATAGATAGATAGATAGATAGATAGATAGATAGATAGATAGATAGATAGATAGATAGATAGATAGATAGATAGATAGATAGATAGATAGATAGATAGATAGATAGATAGATAGATAGATAGATAGATAGATAGATAGATAGATAGATAGATAGATAGATAGATAGATAGATAGATAGATAGATAGATAGATAGATAGATAGATAGATAGATAGATAGATAGATAGATAGATAGATAGATAGATAGATAGATAGATAGATAGATAGATAGATAGATAGATAGATAGATAGATAGATAGATAGATAGATAGATAGATAGATAGATAGATAGATAGATAGATAGATAGATAGATAGATAGATAGATAGATAGATCTCTGTTTCTTTGTCTTTCGACGTCTTGTTCCGGTGTTTTCTATGTATCTTTCTCTGTGTCTGTCTGCTTCTCTCTCTCTGTATTTCTCTCTTTAGGTGTTGCGGTGTGTTTTTTCTATCTTTTTCTCTATCTTTCTATGGTTTTCTCGTCTCTCTATATTTAAGTATTTATTCTCGTTATTTCCCTTTATTTTGCTCTCTGTTCTATTCTTTTCTGTCTCTCTTTCTCTCTCTTTCTGTATTTCTCCCTCAATTTCACGTGTTCGTTTTCGTTTGACGCTGCCACCTGCTGCACACGGTAGTGGGGCTTGCACAGTTCCTGTGGCAAATACTCATTCGCTCGGTCGGTTACGCCGACGCCGACGCCAACGCCACTCAACTCAAGAACGGGGGGCCTAAAACCTGTGCTCTAAAAAAAAAAGAAAAAAAACATTAGTGTATTTCTTGGTCCGTAGTCACCATTCTGGCGGGATGCGGGAGACGAAAGATGCCGCTACACTGTAAAAAAAGATCGAGTAAAAAGGGTGCTTTTTGTCACACAATAATCGTAATCTATCTTGTGTTCCTTTCCTTGCATTATCGCCGCGCGCCCGGCGCTTTCAGGCCACGAACGACATGCGCGTTATCAGCGTCACATAGCATTCTTGATAGGAAAGTGGCCAGCGCCGAGTTTTCAAGAAAGGAAGCGCAGGCAAGCCAGATGACGATTATTGTGTGACAAAAAGCACCCTTTTTACTCGATCTTTTTTTACAGTGTACATTGAATTACAAAAACCAATAATAATAATATCTGGGGTTTACGTCCGAAAACCGCGATATGATCATGAGAGACGCCGTAGTGGAGGGCTCCGGAAATTTCGACCATCTGGTGTTCTTTAACGTGCACTGACATCGCACAGTACATGGGGCTCTACCATTTCGCCTCCATCGAAATGTGAGCGCCGCGGTCAGGATCGAACCCACGACCTTCGGGACAGCAGCCGAGCACCGTAGCCACTGTTCCACCGAGGCGGACAAATTACACAAACCAACCGATTTATTCCGACTCTCAAGCGCTAGCTCTACTCGCGCCTCCACAGACTTCGTTTTCGTCGCTCCGTCGGCACACCAACACGCGGCAACTTGATCGATACGCGAAAACACTCGAAGCAACGCGCAATCCCTATGTCCAAGGGCGTTGAACTGCGTTGTGTAAAGTTGTGTACTATAGCGACCTGGTGCTCGCTCAGCGTCAGTGGCTATTCATTCGTTCATTGCAATATATTATTATTCCGGAGATCAAAATAAGAACCAGGCTAAATCTTCATACCACCGTCATGCTCTGGCAAATGTCCCGCGTTACCTCAGGGACCTCTCATCAGTGAGTCCGACTGGTAAGAGGCACTCAGGAGCTTCGAGCTCCACCACCAGCTAAAGGTAGTCCAGAGGGCCCAAGAACTGGCAGAACGCCACCACGTTCCCGCCCCGACTCGGGCGTCGCCTACGGTAGCGGCTGCTAGGGTGTCTCTCGTGGATCGTCCAGGCGGCTTAAACTCTTCAGGACCCTTCATTAAAGTTCTTGACTTACTGACATACCGTCACTCTGCGCTGTATGGATATACTGCACGTTTTATTCCTAATCACGCTGACGTAGGTACTCTCGCACGAGGTGCGATAAGCAAGCTAACTCTGGTCCCCGGGAAATGAGTGTGACGTTCGCAGCACCTTTATCTTCGTCAACACCTGTTGCATAGGGCGACGCGGTTTGTCCTCACGTGTGACGCGTACGACGAGATCTCCGCGGCAACAGTGCGATGCTGTTCTGCAAATGACCAAGCTCGTTTAACGTCCCGGCGGGAAAACATGGCACTTAGTGCGGGCCTAGCCTAAGCAAACACTGATGTGGAATTATCTTTAAAACGAGCGTGAACAAAAGTTGCGCATTGTATCTTGCCCCGCTTGCTTTCCCATTTCTTTGGCTTCGCGCTCAAGACGGATAGTTCTGCCTGTTAAAATTTCGTAGAGTGCTACTAACTGTGGCTTTGGCTTGGGTGCTTCTTTAGAGAATTAAGCTAGAAGGCAAAAGGGGGGGGGGGGGGGGGGGGAAGAGCGTCAGATAGCGAATCATATTTTCTGCCGCATTTATGCTGTACGCGCTCTGGGGCAATTAGCAGGATGATATTAGTGGACACAAACCTCTGCGGTGCGGCCTTAGCCTGTCACCAGAGGCTGAGAAGAAAAAAGAAAGAACTTCATAATTAGCAGATTTATTCCAATCCGCGTATATATAATTCACTAGTGCATCAACCTCAACTTTTTAGCGTGTGAAAAAAAGAAAACAATTAGCTTCTTCAATGCACTTAAGTAAAAAATAAAGCGGTTGTTAGGAGCTCACACGCGACTGTCGACAAGACTTGGTAATTTGTGAAGCTTTAGATCTTCAAGTGTTTAGTGACGTGTCAGCTCAGACATTCACGTTACTACAAAGAAAAGAGGCGGTGTTCAAGACTTGAAATACCCTAGGATCCGAGCAGAGAAAGAATCAAGCATAACAACACGAACAAGTGAGCAAAGTAAAGAGCAAGAGGAATGTTGTTTAATGAATCGTAGAAGGCCTTGCGGCCACTACAACTATAAGCTACCGTGAGACGTGTGTAATAAATTGGTGGTTTTTATTCACATGCAGGATAGCCTTGAGTACTACTCAAGGTGATAACTGCATAATACTTGTCCAATGTTTACCCTGATTATGCAGGCGAGAAAGAAACCAACAAATTACTTATATAACGCAACAAATGAAATTAAAGAAAGAAGCAAATATTAAAAATACAACTGCTGTTGTTTTTCAGCAGACTTGCATCGGCATTCTTCTGGTGAAAAAGGAAGCAAAGACTACTGCGACAACCTTCTCCGAGGCGAGTTTTCGTAGTGCGCGAAGCATGCTACGACAGTTCGTGAGGTAGAGTCATATTATTACCCAGTTATCTTAGTAGGTTAAT
>JALIZH010032287.1:0-25869 GCA_030522465.1 Rhipicephalus appendiculatus
GTCAGTTATCCGTACCAACTATAGCCAAACTGTCGTCTCTAATAATGTCGACTGCATGTCCTATGTTTCCCTTGGCATTGACGTTTATAGTACCCTATGCTATCGTAACGTGGCGAGGTAGTGCGATGTACGTATTTAACTACCAGCGCGGTCGAAATCCAGTGAAGGTGGTACAGTGAGTTAAGACAGTTTGGCGTTGTGCTGAGAAACAACCAAAGAATTCACTAACATCGCAGTCGAACCATGCTTCTGTCACGCGAAGATTACAGCAGCGTTGAATATCCCACGGCAGAATTTTTTGTTGTGGTTTTGATAAAGAAAAGGGAAACAGGCTAACTTATTTGCTTATACTCGTCTTGTACTTCTTTACTAGCAAGAGCTCTTAACGGTGTACGCTGGTGCACGACGTCCGTTCGCCGTCATAAATTTTGTATATCCGCGTAGGTGGATTTTGGGCGGCCTGCCCGTGGATGATGGGGGGAGTATCTGTCGAGCAAGACGAACGCATTATTTGTTTTACGGGCTTCCTCAGATGCACGCGTATATACTTCAAGGTCCGTTGATTGTTTTTCCCACCGTTTCCTGCCTTCGATCCTTCCCCTTGTTTACGTCCGTGGAAAAAAAAAAAAAACCGCAATCCCTTCTGCGTTTTCTTTTTTTTCACTTGTTTCCCTTCGCTGGATTTTTAAAAAAAAATTATGTGGGTGTGTTTGCTTTTGAATGTGTCTATGGTTTACGCTTACCTTGCGCCAGCGTCTGCACAGCGTCCGTGGTTTTAGTTGTTAAATTTTTTTTTTTTGTTCACCAAGAAGGCTTTATTGCTTTATTTTCCAGCCTGGCAGTAGCGGCAGTCTTCAAACCAAGTTTAACTAACTCCCCTCCTCACTCTGCGCTGAAGGCAGCGCTCAAGAACACGCGCCCCCCGTCCTTTTCAAGGGGCGCTAAAAAGAAGAACCAAGATCATTGCGCGTACACAAAACTTCCCAAAACTCCAGAGGGAGGGGGGAGCTCGATGCGCATTTAGGGGGTGGGAGTGGGAGTGGTAAGGGGGGGGGGGTGAAAGGCAGCAGCGGGCCTGCGCTCTTGGGTCGGGCAAGTGTGCTTATATTATATACGTCTATATAGCATCGCCGCTCGCCATCAAGTGGGCATTCCTTCCCCCCTCCTTGTATACCCCGTTCTCCTCACCACTTATAACTCGAAGAGGCCGGCGGCCTCGAGGGACTGTTTGCGGCAAACTTCCGTCGTCCGTTTCTTCTTCGCACTTTGTTTCTTTTTGCTCGCTTTTCAGAGAGTATTATGGCCGGGCCCGTTCAGTCCTCCCCGAGCGACCGCGCCGTCAGCCTCTTCATCTTTTCTTCTTCATCGTCGTCGCCATCATCGTCTCTGTATACGCCCGCTTCCGCCGGTCTTGGAATAGAGACGGATCTTGCGTAGCGAGCGATCGCCGCGTTGTTTGTCGGTGTCCGTTCCGGCGCTGGAGGAGAAACGCGCCCGCCGCCGCATCTGCGTATGGCAAAAGCGCCGCGACGGCGCTGTGCAAACGGCGCTCGCTGAGCGCGTCGTGCGTTCCCGGCGTAGACGCTACGCGCGCCGTACCCCCTCCGTCGTCTCCGGCGGTGGTAGTGGCGGTCGTCGTCGTTCGGTGCGTGAGCCTTCGTTTCTTCCCGGCCGCGACGACGACGGTGTTGTTATAATCATGCCGGTCGAAATGCGCGCGAACTTCGTCGTCGACGATGACGATACGACTGCCGGCCAACTTTCGGGTGCGCGTCGCCATTTGCGTCGTCCCCCGTGGAGCTGCTCAAGTACTCGTGCCTCTGGGATTACAAGCTGTCGGGACGCTCCTTCTCGTGGCACGCAGGGGGACACCTGCCACGAGGCTGGAAGGAAGAGCTTCCCTTTCCTCACGATGGTGAGAGTGGCGTCGAACGACCACGCTTCTCGTTCTTCCCAGCGCGCCTGTTCTGTTTTCTCTTTCTCTCGTATCGTAGTTGTCATTCTTTTAGCAAGTTACGGAAATACGGTACGCAAATACGGTACGGCAGTACGGTAGCGTCCCTCCTTTCCAGTGACATTGTGGTCCCCGGACGACAGGTTCCTCGTTAACAATGCATAGGCTGACAGGCCACAACGAGGCGTGACAACCTCACAGTAATTTTTGAAAAAGGTTTCGTGTTGTTGCGGTGCCTTCACTAGTAAAAGGTCAACGACCGGGAAAGGAGGAGCGGTGCCATGACCAGGATTTGGGGACATTTGCACGTAGCGCCCTCTCTTGTCGGTGACAGCGGTGGCCTGCCGTAACTGAATGGGAAGTAGGCGAAAAAAATCATATCTCACGAAAAAAGCTAGTTATCCAAAACGACTCCCGGTTCTACAAAGCAGAGACTTAATTAAACATTCTGTCAAAATTACAGTGTCGCTCTACAAACCGCGTGGCTTCCCAGAGTGTTTAATATTTAACAACGGGTCCCATGTATTTCCAATGGGGGTGTTCAATTGTCTAGGGGAAGCCACAGGGTTTGTAGTGCGATACTGAAATTTCGCCAAAGTGTTGTAGTAGGTCTCTGCTGTATAGATCCCGGAGTCGTTTTTGATAACTAGCTTATTTCAAAAAGATATGATTTTTTCGCCTATTTCCCATTGAGTTATGGCAGGGATGCGGTTGCTGCCGCCGAGAGATGGCGCCATGGACGAATGTCTCCAAATCCTGGGAATGCGTATGATCGTACCGTATTTGCGTACCGTATTTCCGTAACTTGCTAAAAGACCCTATTTGTGTGTGCATCGACGTCTTGTTACGTGCATGGAAGTAGTCCTGTCTGCAATCTAACTGTAGCGGGAACGTGGTTGCCTAGAACGCTCGTTGTGGTGGGCCTGCTTGGCGCGGCGCGTTTGCCAAACGGGTGCCGCCTCTTGTCATCCGTCACTCCCGAGACACGGTCACCTGTCAAGGTGGTTGGTAGACACAGAGCACCGGAGGCCGCGCGGCCTTGGCATCTCAATCGGGCGTGTCTTGTATACCTGTGTGGTGTGCACGGTAGAGTTTCAGCCAGCGATGGCGCATGCTTACGAAACTTTCGTTTCCGGTGGAAATCGGACGGTTTAACGCAGGATTTAAGCCGTCAGATGCATTAGCATGTTGACTTGAGCTGAGACTTAGAAATGCGGACATGTCTACAGCCGCTCGTACATATATGCTTACACACAAAGCTTCACATTGAGCGATGTGCGATCGACCTGGTGTCTCAGCCATTATCCGGTCCCTGGCTTCGGCAGTGGAGCTTTTACGCCTTTGCTGTCACGCAAGAATAATCTTGAAGCTAGATGTCTAAGCATAGTTGAGGGAGGTCTGTTTAATGCAGGTGCCGCAACAAGGGTCTCGTAGGGTGCATTGTCGAGAAGTCATTGCTGATGTATTCATGTTGGTCAGTTCTTAGCCTCACGTCTCCGAGTGCGTTCTCGCTTACCGTCCTTGTACCCGGGGCATGGCCGAAGTAGATGACGGGCATGCGCTACAGATCCAGCTTGTGCTGCTCCTTCGCGCGTATAAATAATGCAGCGCCGATGAATGGAGCGATGCTGCTTTCCGTAGAAGAAGCTCGAACTTCTTTCTGCTTATTCTATAGTTAGGATATCGTAACTAAAGCGCTGAAAGGCCGACGACTCGAATGAGGATGCTGAGCTTGACGCTTCTTCTTCTGTACTTTGATTTTCACGAGCTTTCTTCGATCGCCGAATTTCGAATCACGTGCTCACTTAATTCGTATACTCTAACGCGCCGCTGCTGCTGCGACGTCTGCAGTTTGAATGAGCCTACAAAAAATTGTAGCGATGATTGGCTCATAACAATCGAGGCTGCACGCTTGGCATCGGTGCGTGCATGTCTTAATCGCTCAGTCATCTAAAAAGGGCCACCGTCGGTAAAGATGGTGAAGCATGTCACCGGCAAAGCAGCAGTGGTTCTTCCAGATCTTCAGCATTATTTTTGACGCTATAGAGCCTTTCAACCGTTAGCAAAGTGATGTATTGGGCTATTTGGTTGGTTTTGCACAAGGACAAACGAAGTTAGGGACGACACACGTTATGCAAGTAGACACTGTGTGATAAGATAGCTCGCCCGGTAACAAGTCCCTGAAGTCGTAGCGCAGTTTTTTAAATCATAATCCTTCAACCGTTAATTTGCGCATGCTTTTTGAAGTTGATCCAGTGACCATCTTTGGGACCGGCGGACAGGATAGGATAACGGGAAACGAATTCGACGAATTGTTCCTGAGCATACATACTATGTGTGCCTGAAGTGAACCGTTGAGTCAACGTGGTCTCTATTTTCCCGGCTTATGTGTGGCCAATGAGCTTCTGCGCGTCGTGATACTGGCAGTACGATTGGTTTGCTCGAACTCCTGGCCATTATGCTTGTTCACTATATCTCTGTGTGCTGTTATGACCGGCGCCTGGGCCCCGCGGAGGAGCGACGTTCCCTGTTCTACGAACAAGTCTCCGAGGGGCTGCTGGCCCGCTGACAGACGTTCAAACGCGTGTATTGTCCTTCCGAGCCGGGAAGTGAGGCGCCATGCAGTCCGACGCGCAAGGTGTTCGACTAGACGACCACAATGACTTTCGGTCGCGACATACTCTTTGAAGAGACGGCGGCGTCGCTGCGGATTACAACCCGTCCTGCTAATTGCGTATCGAGCGGCGGACCTTTGATGCGTCACGTAGTGCGAGCATGGGACCCCTCATCCTGCAGCCTTCTCACGCCACCACCTTGGTGCCACTGGTGCAATGCTGTGGCAACGCCCTGTCGGGCACGTGGACCTGGGCGGCTGTGGGCGGCACCGTCGGAAGTGGCGTGTGTCGTGCGATTGGACAGCGCATTTTTGGACATGTTCCCCCATCTAGGGATCTGGGGAAAAGTGACTCTTTATAATGAGCCCCCCGTGGGCTCCATGAAGATGATTCAGAGGATTCGAAGATCTTCGGAGAGCCTTCGACACGGGTCTTCGACGAGATCGTCACGATGTAGCCAAGTCTTCGTGATGTAGAGCGAAATGCTCGCCATGTAAATAATGTAATTAAAACTCAGTTCAGTTTCCCTTCAGCCTCTTCATGCTGTCTCGGCATCTTCCTCACGGGTCTCCGGTGCCTGCAAAGGCCGGTCGCAACAACTGGGGCCAGCGGCGGGATTTGTACCACGACCTGTATCTCGAGTTGTTGCGACCCGGGGTGTAACAGCTCGAGATACAGGTCGTGGCAACCCGCCGCTGGCCCCAGTTGTTGCGACCGGCCTTTGCAGGCACCGGAGACCCCGTGAGGAAGATGCCGAGACAGCATGAAGAGGCTGAAGGAAACTTCGAACTGAGTTTTAATTACATTATTTACATGGCGAGCATTTCGCCTACATCACGAAGACTTGGCTACATCGTGACGATCTCGTCGAAGACCCGTGTCGAAGGCTCTCCGAAGATCTTCGAATCCTCTGAATCATCTTCATGGAGCCCACAAGGGGGCTCATTATAAAGAGTCACTTTTCCCCAGATCCCCTAGATGGGGGAACATGTCAAATGCGCTGTCCAATCGCACGACACACGCCACTTCCGACGGTGCCGCCCCAGCCAGCCGCCCAAGGTCCACGTGCCCGACAGGGTGGGCGTTGCCTGGCAGCATTGCCACCAGTGGCACCAAGGTGGTGGCGTGAGAAGGCTGCAGGATGAGGGGTCCCCATGCTCGCACTACGTGACGCATCAAGGTCCGCCGCTCGATACGCAATTAGCAGGACGGGTTGTAATCCGCAGCGACGCCGCCGTCTCTTCAAAGAGTATGTCGCGACCGAAAGTCATTGTGGTCGTCTAGTCGAACACCTTGCGCGTCGGACTGCATGGCGCCTCACTTCCCCGGCTCGGAAGGACAATACACGCGTTTGAACGTCTGTCAGCGGGCCAGCAGCCCCTCGGAGACTTGTTCGTAGAACCAGGGGAACGTCGCTCCTCCGCGGGCCCAGGCGCCGGTCATAACAGCTCGTCCGCCGGCGGGAGACTCGACCTGAGGGTGACCAGCTGAACAGGTTGCCCGAAGCGTCGATTTGAATTTGCGTCCTCCGGTCCTTTGCCGATGACGCCCAACCATGGACTCTCCCACTCGTTCCTCGTTGCTCTTTTCCTGAGAATACGCATACATACACACAACCACAGGCACAGGAGAGCGCCCTGCCCGCACTGAGACACATCGAGTCCAAAATAAACATGTAAAAACAACCTTCCTTAAATAGTACAACTAAAACACAAAGCAGCAATCGAAGCGTTTCTCTGAGCTTTCGCCGAAGCTCCCAATCTCAAAACGAGAATAAGCTTCCTCTTAAACTGCTTTCAAGAAATACATCTCCCCCAGTGATGTGCCCTTCGTGGCATACTTGTGTGCCAGCGTCAGTAATCCGCTGTAAGCCAACCAGGCCTGATACTCGTGAACCGAAGCCTTTTGCTTCCCGCTATCTTTTTGGGCCCCAAAATTTTGTGCCGCCAAAGCCAGTCGTCATGTTCCCTCGAGCAGACGAAAAGATAACTGTCCTGTTGCACCCGTATCAGGAACACTACTCACATTTCACGTCTGCGATCGCACGTACTAGTGCTACTGCGCTGATGAACTAATAACACTGCTTTGCGGTCACAATTCTAACAAAACATACACATAAACTCACGAACTAACTTTCCTTACTCACGTCCACACCGGACACATGCGAATATAAGTAAACAAACAAAGAAAAAACTTTCGCATGAACCCCGAAAAACTCACAAGGAAGCTCCTTGCTTCTTCGCGCTCACTCTTATTGAACTTCTAACGTCGCTTTCATTAAAGTAATCGTACGACATATCCTGTCGAACGCTCCGATGCGTGTCGTTATGCAACCGCACAACGCTTATCCTTAAAACCAAACATACAACGCTTAAGAAATAATCAAATCCTAAAACTGGTTACCTAAACCATATCTGGTAGCCGAGATACCAAAAGAAAACATTCAAAAACCAAAATAAACAATCAAAACAAAAGTTCAAAGCAAACAAACAAATCCGGTAGCGACATTTCCTCAAAAGCTTACGGATGTCACTCATTTTTGAGGCGTACTCGCGGCGGTCGCGCTCTGTGGGCCTTTCTTAACGAACGGGTGATACAACAATGGCGGAGCCCATTCGCTTCGCCGCCGAGCCCCACTAAGCTCTTTGCTGGAGACCAGCGTTCTTCCCCTCGCTCAGCTACTTCTTGGGAGCCACTGACCTTGCACTCCCGCGCCTTCTCAGACGTGCCGTGGATAGAACGACGGGAGGCTGACTGACCCCTTCCTTCTGTCTGCATTTTCGCCCAAGGCACTTTTCTTTTTCTTTTTGTCCGGCGGCCCGGACGCATGCAAAACAACTGTGACGCCGACGACAAACGCCCCATTCTGCCCACTATGCTCAAACGTTTAGAGCGCCTCTTCAAACGCACTGTGCTCTTTGTCGCACTCCTGGCTTTACGACGCCGCTTCCGTTTACGCCTCTTCTTAGGGCGCATCTTTGAGCTTTCCGCTCGCATTTCTGGCTCATGAACCTCCTCACAGCCCTCGTTAGCTGTCTCGCCCGCGCAGTCTGAATGATTCACGAACAAATCATCTTTTCCTTCATTCTCTAGACTGGCGGACAGCTTAACACAATTAGGAACAATGCAGCTGCCCTCCCTTGAACAATCTAGCTCGCAGTCCTGGGTGCTATCTACAACTGCACTGCTATCCTCTCTATTTCCTTTCACTCCCTCTTCTGAACTCACTCCGGTGTTCCTGACTAGCGGGTCGAAACCTGGGACACTGCATGCAGGATCCACCGTTGCGATACAGTTACTGGACCCTAGCTCATCTGCCTGGGAGCTGTCCACAACTGTACTACTCTGTACTTCAGTACACTCTGCCGACGTTGCTATGGTCGTCTTGCCTAGCGAGTCGAATCCTGGGACATCGCGTGCAAAAACCACCGTCGGGACTACCTCACTTTGTGTCTGTGCCAGATGGTCTACAACTATCTTAGTTGTTTCACTATAATTCCACTGGCACAGCACTTCCTCGCTTTTACTCTGGCCTTCGGCGGCCTCTCCTCTTAGCGGAGCATCTTTCGCAGCTGACACCTTCACTTCCCCTATGAACACGCTGCTCTCACATTTGCCACTCTTCTCTACGGCTCTGAACTGCACCGCACTCGACCTTTCTACGCACACCTCGTGCGCAACATTTACAAACTGACTACTCCGTTGTTTCGTATATAACCCGCGTTTTAGCCTTTCAAGCTCCTCGTCTAACGCTTGCATCTCTTTGCTGTATTCTTCATACCGCATCCTCCTTTTCTCAATCTTGTCCTGTTCAATTAAGATTCGATTCCCGAAATACTCCATGTCCTCCTTGTTATCGCTTCCGGCTATTAATTCACGGATTTGAGATGCAGGAGTATCGTCGTCTATCTCAATGTCGAGCTCCCCACATAACTCCAACAGGCTATCCCTCGTAAATCTCGTCAGATCCATGGCGACTACTTGCTTTGGCTCAGCTGTGACAAACACAAACACACCAGCGTTTCAATTCTGGGTCTAGAGAAATTGACGCCTGGCAAATCCCACACCGGGGACCAAAAGCATAACACACAAGCAACACCACGAGGCCAACCTCACTCTCTACCTTTTTCTATTTCCCCTTCACCCTTCTGCTCTCTTCAACAACCCAAAACACTACCCGCAACGTACCCTAAAAAAAAACTCCCGCAAAACTCAAACCTACTCCTATCGAATTACCTGAGCTATCCTGCTTTTCCTAGCTTCCTCAGATAATCGCAGAGTGCTGCTCTGTGCTGAGATAACAACCACAGTGTCTAGGCAGTTGTTGGTCGTATCTATCTTTTAACGGGTCTAGGCCAAAAGACTCGATACATCTCAAGCGCAAAGCCAGGCACTCACCCCATACCGTGCGGTCATGGTACGCTGCGTCAGTCCCGCCGAATTCCAGATCCTAGGGCTTTCAGCTGACCTCCGGTCCACGTCGCTCTCCTTCCATGAGTCTGATCCCACCGTCTGCCATCCAGTTGTTGCGACCCGGGGTGTAACAGCTCGAGATACAGGTCGTGGTATCCCGCCGCTGGCCCCAGTTGTTGCGACCGGCCTTTGCAGGCACCGGAGACCCGTGAGGAAGATGCCGAGACAGCATGAAGAGGCTGAAGGGAAACTGAACTGAGTTTTAATTACATTATTTACATGGCGAGCATTTCGCTCTACATCACGAAGACTTGGCTACATCGTGACGATCTCGTCGAAGACCCGTGTCGAAGGCTCTCCGAAGATCTTCGAATCCTCTGAATCATCTTCATGGAGCCCACGGGGGCTCATTATAAAGAGTCACTTTTCCCCAGATCCCCTAGATGGGGGGAACATGTCCAAAATGCGCTGTCCAATCGCACGACACACGCCACTTCCGACGGTGCCGCCCACAGCCGCCCAGGTCCACGTGCCCGACAGGGCGTTGCCACAGCATTGCACCAGTGGCACCAAGGTGGTGGCGTGAGAAGGCTGCAGGATGAGGGGTCCCATGCTCGCACTACGTGACGCATCAAAGGTCCGCCGCTCGATACGCAATTAGCAGGACGGGTTGTAATCCGCAGCGACGCCGCCGTCTCTTCAAAGAGTATGTCGCGACCGAAAGTCATTGTGGTCGTCTAGTCGAACACCTTGCGCGTCGGACTGCATGGCGCCTCACTTCCCGGCTCGGAAGGACAATACACGCGTTTGAACGTCTGTCAGCGGGCCAGCAGCCCCTCGGAGACTTGTTCGTAGAACAGGGGAACGTCGCTCCTCCGCGGGCCCAGGCGCCGGTCATAACAGTGCTCAGTGCGTATAGCCTACATCCCAAATTTTTTTTATTTATTTAATGCCCCTGCAGCTTACGTACCGTCGATTATCACGTTATCTTTGCCTTCTCCACTATCTGCTGGACAGGGGTCGAGCCACACGTTATCGCGTTTACATTTTCGCGTACGTCCCACACTCTAAGAACATTGACTCTCCTTTTTTTATACTTGTGAGAGTCACATGTGTAGCGCTCTCTTTAGAGAGGCACATTGACTCTCCATAGGAGAGTCGTGCGTTGACTCTCTTTTGGAAAGTCAAGTCGTACGTTGACTCTCTTTTGGAAAGTCAATGTGACTCTCTAAAAAGTGCTACACATGTGACTCTCACATTTATAAAAGAAGAGTCAAAGGACGCCTTTTTCTGCTAGATTGCATGCCTAAATGCAGTATATACGTATTAGCCAGAGGTTTGCTCTCTAAATGTTCGCTGATTATTTCAGGGAAGTGCTTTCGCGCAACCGCACATTTAATCATTCAGTGTCGGCTACGCCGAATATTCTGACCTTGACACTGTGGCTCGGCTCTTTACGACGCCGTCCTGCTTCTGTCTCTTGACGTAGTGCCCACATTGTTCTTCGCGTATGTCGTGGTTTACAGGACATATTAGTTACGGCTTGGCACGGAAAGCAGGCCATACGGGTATACATTATCGCACCTCCTGACACCATAGTTACTGAGAGATAGTCCACTCTCCATCCGCCCTACGCGCACGAAAGTATGACAGTAGCTGCCTCTCTCCCCGCACCCATTGACCTCGAACGGTATAGAACACATGTGATGATGAAAGGCAATTCCAGTCACGTATAGTTTCGGGATGTATATGTACTATATGTAGGGATGAGATAACGTTTACCGCCCACTCCAATCGCGTTTTCTGTGGCGTCATTGTGCATGACCGACAACGATACGTGACGTTACTGCCGGGAGCTCGCATCTTGAGCGCTCCTCAGAACGAACGAACGACCGAACGCAACAGTCGTCGCTGGGCTGAGCCGTCTTTCCGGCGTGTTTCACAAGCGGAGGCTGGTCCCAGCGGGGATCTTGGCCTGAATACCTCGAATTGAATCCTGGTCGCGCCGACTTCGCCCTGCGGGTCGGTCGGGTCGGTCGTCCCTCGCGTATACGGTCGAAAAAAAAAAAAAAAAGAAAGAAAACTAGTGGCACGAGAGAGCTGATTCTTCGTCCTTCAGCGCGTGCTATTGTCGGGAGTACGTCGGCATTGACGCGACGCGTGCGGGCGATGCGCGGGTCTTCGCGCAGCGGGACAGAAATCGAGCTTGCAACCAGTACAGCTGGTTATACTCATGACGTGTCGCTTGCGCGCCTCTGGCTAGCTTCCCTCTCGGCAACGCTGTCCCTACCGTCGGATGCGGCGTATTCGGGTGGTCGGATAAATACGGTTGGATACGGCCTATATCTTATCGGAGACAAACGTGCCCAGGACACGGTATTAGCGAAAATGACGAGTTCTCTTTCGCATTGCTTGCGAAAATAGTCTGTAATTAAAAGTTTTAGCCTGTAATGTTTCGTGCTACAGCCGTACTTATCCATTTAATGAGTCGTGAGCCAGAGCTTGTGTTCGTCGTCTCCTTACTTGTCTGCATTACTTTCGTGCTGTTTTTTTTTCTTTTTTTCGATCAACTCACCCAGTTCTCAGTTGTGGTGCGAAAGTTTTGGCGCGAAATAAGAGGAGAGAAATTTGCATTTACAATGGGGCCCCTCTTATAGATACGTTTATGCCTGGGAGTACATAAGAAATATGTTTATTTAGAGCTCGCTGATTCGCTGAGGTCATTCTTGTGTTAATAGTAGGGCTTTGAATGTCGAAATATTGAGGCACGGACGGGGAGGAGTTCCTCTACGTGTTCAGTAAACTGACCTCCACGGTGCCTGTTACGACTTTAGCATAGCCTGCGACGCAGTATAAAGGCCTGACCACACGTACCCGTTCCAGCGCGTCAGCGCGTGGTCTTTTGACGCGGCGCCGTGCCCATCTCCCTATGGGGAGAGAAGGCGCATGGCTGCGCGGAGCGGCGCGCCCTCTCTCTCTCTCTCTAGAGAGAGAGGGCGCGGCGGCGCGTCATAAAGGCACGCGCTGCAACGGATACGTGTGGTAAGGCCTTTATACTGCGTCGCAGGCTATGCTAAAGTCGTAACAGGCACCGTGGAGGTCAGTTTACTGAACACGTAGAGGAACTCCTCCCCGTCCGTGCCTCAATATTTCGACATTCAAGCCCTACTATTAACACAAGAATGACCTCAGCGAATCAGCGAGCTCTAAGTAAACACAACGGGTGCGTGGGGTCAGGCCTTAACGGAATGCAGCACGGTGAGGGACCCTTTCGCTTGCAGTCGCAGACGATGGGCGGCAGTCTTACAGTGTGGGTGTCAGATGAACAGCGGCAAGCATTCGCAATGGTATGGTGCGCGCCCTCCGGTCATCACCATTGACAGGCGCGCACATCCGGTTCGGAAGCACTGCGCATATGAGCGCCTGTCCGTGGCGATAAGTGGACGCCGCGCACCATACCATTGCGAATGCTTTCCGCTGTGCGGGTTTCAGTCAGTGTTGTACACGTTCCTCTAAAACAGGAACGAGCTTTACAGGAACGAAAGCTCGTTCCTCGTTCCTTCACAATTTCGGAACGAGTTCCCGTTACAAGTTCCTCAAATGCAAAAGGAACTCGTTACAGTTACATTTCCAAAATTGGAACGTGTCGTTACATTAACGTTACAATTCACTTTTTAATAAATATATGGTGTCGGATAATTCCTGAGGCAAAATAAAGTGAGCAATTTAAAGCTCCCATCGAACTACATATATCAAACGAATTTAACATTGCCGACAGCAAGTTATACATAAGTAAAGAAATCTAAATAAACTCTCCTAGACAATTTTTTTTCGAGAACACCGGCCTTACTACATACATGTAACCAACTTTCGTGCTCGTCTACTTCAAGTCCAACACATGTGGCACTTTTCAACGTTGGTCTTCAAAGACGCAGTAAGGATACTGTTTTTAACATTTTCTAATAGAAATCTTCACCTAATGCGCCAATATAACTGAATTTCTTGCACAGGAAATCGCATCGAAAGGGACAATACTTAGGCGTTTAATGAGTGCTGATTCAATATTTCAGTGTGAGCAGAAAATAATGTTCAGGATACACATTTGCACCGTAGTAAAGTTCCCTGTTCACAGTCAGCAAACATATTTCTGTATATTTCGTCCTCTGTCTTTCTATCTCTTGCTCTCTTTCTTGCCTTTCGTTCTCTTATTTTTTTTTCTTTCTCTTTCTTTACATATTTTTCGCTATCTCTCTCTCTGTCTCTCTGTGTACGTTCTCTGGCCTTCTATTTTTTTTTCTTTTCTTTTTCTCTACTCAATATACTCGTTTTCCCCTCCTCCTTTCGCTCCTCACCATCACTTCTCCTTCCCACCCTCATATTTGATATACTTTACTATACAAAGATATGCTATACTCTTCTAGCGTGCGCGCATGTTGCAGAAAGACGCATAGCCAGTAATTTCCTCAACATCCTACTTTATTAGTATATGGTCACTAAGCTAAGAGATGTATTCGAGCAAATGGAAAGTCAGCCAGAATGGTATAATGCATTGGGGAGGTGTTTATCCTTACCACCTTTCTAGTGTAGAATGGGTAATTGCAGTTATTTGATGTATTCGCACTAGAGATCAATGCGAATTCTTCAGTATTATGTGTTTGTCGTAGGGTCGCGATACGAGCAAAATGAACATATTAGTTCCCTGTCTCTACTGAATTGCTTCAAAGTACCATGCCTATGTTGAATAAATACCAAGAAAAAAAAAAAACTAGATAGCCGAGTGGTTACAACGCTCGCCTGGATAGACGGGGTCGAATATCGCCTCGCCGAAAGCTTTTTGTAGCCAAGAATTTATCTCTTTCTCTGTATCCCTTCCTGTCGCTCTCTCTGTACTCGTTCTCTCGCCCCATCAGAGTTATTGCTTCCCGCGCCGGACAAATCAGCGCCCGTTCTGGGAGAGAAGCAGAAGAGGATGGCGATGACGAGGAGAGGGCGTACCGGTTCATGATGATAATTTTCTTTCTACGACACATGGAAACCTCGAGCATAACCTAATTAGACCTTTCTTTTCAATTTATAGCACTTACCAATAAGGTTAACTGAAACATGAGAGTGTAAAAAATCAACTTTTCCTCCCGCACATGGTCAGTCTCGGCGTCCTTTCGCTTCCCTGCGCCGCCAGCGGGCGCTTTGAAGTAAAAACCAGGATGCATCGTAGTCACGTACGTGATAGGCGAGCGCTACATTTTCGCGCCTCACACGATCGCCCATCCGCCCTGTTCTGCATGATGTGCTGCGTGCGTGCGCCTGTTGAATGTCGTGGAACGTTTACAGAAGGAACGCCGTTCCCTCTATACCGTTCCTGCTTGAACGTAACGAGTTACCGTTACAGTTCCAGCGATCCTGAATGGAACGGTGGCGTTCCTCCGTTCCTGCCAAAAGGAACTAGTTCCTGTAACGTCGTTCCTTGGAACGCCGTTCCGTACAACAATGGTTTCAATTGACGCCGATAGTACAATTCAGTAGACTGGCGAATGCGCGACCAGTGAAACGGTGTTGTGGAGTGTTCGCGCCGTTCCCTATTGACCAGAAGCGATGTCATTGTTCTTGGCGCGCAGAACAGACGAACGCACGCCGGATCAACAGAAATTCGGTCTCATTGCGGTGTAGTTTCTAGAGGGTTGTGACATTGGACTTGACCTATCTTGCTAGGCTATACGTTTTCAGAAAACCCTGCGATCCTTTGTTTCGCTCGGAGAGATTAAACTTCATTTGCGATTCAAATGTTGCGCGAAGGACGGGAGTATGTATACTATACGCCTGCCGACAGTTTCTGAGGTCAGGCTCTTCTGGGTGTATATACGGCGGGCAGTGCACTCGCGTTGTTATTACTTCGATGCGGGGTCGGGGGGCGACTGTATATAGTCGATGGCTCGTTGTGTTTAGCGAAAAGTATCGTTCAGTATATACTTTTTACCAACGCAGAAACGTCGGTGACTTTCGCTCTGAAGAAGGCTCCGACTCCGACCATAATATATTGTTTTACTTGCGTATAGTAGCGGGTGAATGCAACGCCCAGGCGAATTCGGTGTAGCGAACTGGCTTTGATTCGATTCATTCTAGCCGGAAGGCGAAAAGTCATTTCAGGATCTGTTTCCCGTAGACGCCTGTGTCAATGCTCTGGTTGAGACCAGTATAACTTGTCGTGCACTCGCATGAGCGATCTCAACAAAGAGTTCACGTCAATTCGCGGCCTCGCGCACAGCCCGAACTGCGAACGCTGCCGGGTCGTTGAAACAACAGCAGATCTTTTTTTTGTAATTGTCCACTTTACGTGTCACTTCTTGAACGTAGCCATAGGAACACTTTTTGAACATAGCCTCAAAACGTTGCTCATCTGTTGTCAAGGCTCCTGCGAATATGCGGACCTAATGTCACTACACTGCATGCAATGTGGAAATTGCAATTTCGTTGCAAAGGCAGCTTAAAATCGCTCGCTCTCGTCTCGGCAAAAAAAGTGAATGACACGGTCATTGGCTGGTTTCATGATCGCGAAAAGATCATCAGTTATATTGTTATGTTTCGAGTTCAATAAGTGAAATTATGCATGTCCCTGTCTTCAGAAACACCGAAAATTTAGCTCATCTGAGTACTTCCGGTCTATCAGCGGTCGTCTGCTTATTGTTTCGCATTCTTCTATACGTTCACATGAGGCGGCACACCACGTGCTATACCGCCTGTGCTGTTTTAAGCACAGTGCAGCCTGAGGTCGGTCGCTTGCATCGTGCTGAATCCACTCAGACAGTACTTACGTACACATCAGATTTCTCAGAATAGCACTTCAAGTGCTGCATAGTTTGCGTAGCCGTCACGGGGTGCCACCCCGTGCCGGGGACGCGTTCGTCATCACACTGCATGTAAATGAACTCCAACAATTAGGTCATTCAAGGCATCACTCGGAAGAGTTTTGCAGGGCCCCTTTCAGGAACGTATTTTTTTTTTTTGGTGTGTGTTCCACACATGTTCATTTTCTCGTGTTTCGCATGGGCCCCTCGCCTCTAAGAATGCGCGGGCCGCTATGCGCGGGCCCCTGCGACCCACATCGCGGTTGCTGTGTGAGGCACGCGCGCGCCGTAAACAACTAAACAAGCATAAACAGCGTAAACAAGCGCGTCCTTGCTATAGGAGGTGGGCGGCGTGCTTGAATTGGACGCAGCTTGTGCCAGTATTGTGAGAGCACCAATACACGTTCGCTCGCTTCTTATTTCGTCTTTGTCTCCATACAACTCGCCGCGTATTATTGCTCCAAAGTGATCTGCCGCATCCCTACAGACGACGCCCGATTCGTCATTCCACGAGCTGCGCTTGAAATAGCGAGTGCATTTCCTCGATGCTCGCGCTCTGTTACAGTGCTAAGAAAAAACCGATCGAACGCAGTCCAGGCGTGTATACGTTTTAAACTCCTTCCTCGTCCGGCAGCCCCCCCGCCGTTTCGCGCGCGCTTGCATTGGGCGTTCCCGTTCACGCTCCTCGCAAAGCACGAGGAAAGCCGGCAGCCACCACCACCACGACCACCTCTCGTGTAATAGGAAACCTCCGTGTATGTATGTATCCTCTGGCCTCTTCTCCGGTGATGCGTGTTGACCTTCGTCTTTTTCCTCTTTCCTGTTCCCCTATATTCGATCGCTCCCCGCGGGTCGTCGTGCGTCTTTCATTTTGCCGCCATTTTGCTTATTTTCGACTATATATAAGTGTATATACCGTATTTACGCGATCGTAACGCGAACACGATTGTAACGCTAGGGGCGACTCTTCATCGCGTCCAGGAAGAAAAAAAAGTAGTTATTTTCGGTATTCGATGGTGACGCGAGGATCGGCTTTACGTGTATCAAGAAATCTGGAAACTCGCATTGCATTTGAGTAAATACGGTGTATCGTTTTTTTCGTTTTTTTTTTTTGTTTTGTTTTTGCAAGTCTGGGTTCACACCGATGCTTGACATGTAACGGATGCTTGCAATCCATCCTTATACGCATTTTTTTCACGCTCGAACGTCGCCTGTCATCGCTGCGTGTGCGTGTTCGTCAGCCGTCGCCGAAAGATGTGCCGCGCGCCGTCACACCTCTGGTTGTGCGCCGCTGCAGGAGCTGTGCAAGCACGCGTGAAGAATGCTGCGAGGAAATATGTGCGGGGAATAAGAGCAAGCTGTAGAAGACGAAGAAAAAACAAACGAGAAGGGCTGTATATGCAACGGAAGCTGTGACGCTGTCAAAGTTCGCGCATTGACTAAAGTGACGGGTTTGTGAAGGGAGGAGCAATGACGAGTGTTTCATTGTATACTACGTCACGTAGGGGACGCTTTGACGTCATCAGCTGTCGGCGCGTTTCAGCACGTTCTTTGCGTGCTTTGCGCATTTCCAGCGTTTTGAGACGTCCTTTGTGTTTTGCGTCAGTAAGGTCATGAGCTGAGACTGTAGTATTCGGTTTCGCTAGTGGCCGCGAGGTACACTCATGCTTTTAAATACAGCACACGAAGTACTCGTCTCGCCCAACGGCTTCCTTTGTTATTAGTTAGTTATGTACGAACATTGCCAAGCTTTGCTGCTTACGACATAGATTCGCACCCCCATTTTGTTTTTAAACGGCGCCACGGAATATCTTCGATGTTTTACCTTCCGTCGCGACTGTAACACATGAACAGAAAGTGGCAAATAACCGCATGCTGGTGAAACCACCGCTGCGGCCCACCTGAAGAGTCTCGGCCTCCGCGCGATATCATCTGTTCGTTTACCGGCCTGCTTACGTGCGGATTCACCGGGAGCGCGACGCAAAAATCCTCGCATATGTATATGCTAGTTCGGCGCTCGTTAAAGATTATATGAGATCAAAATCAATCCATATCTAGGAACGGTGGCATATAAGGCTCTCAGTGCAGTGAGTGGCTATAGAACGTGAAAACATGTCATCATCGCCATCATCGTCATCAACCTATTTTTAGTTCCACTGCAGAACGACGGCCTCCCGCAATGATCTCCCATTTAGCCTGTCCATGGGCGAGCTGATTAGATTCTATTGCCGGCAAATTTCTTAATTTCATCACTCCACCTATACGTTCCGCGCTACTCGGCTTACGTTTCGCATTCCTTGGCCACGTTCGCATTCATTCCGTCGCTCTGACGGGAGTGTCTCTGACCTTTTTTTTTTTTTTTGTTTTGTTTTTATTGCGACAAGGCTAGCCCATATGTCATAATACTTTCCTATCTGTCCTTCGCATTATGCGACTTGCCGAGGTCCGTTTCTTTCTCTTAATTTCAACTGGAATATCGGTTATACCTCCTTGCTTTCTCTAATTCATTTTGCTGTCTTGCTCTCTCCTAATGTTGTGCCTATCATTTTCCGTTATGTGTAAGAAGTAATTCTGGCGTTCAAGTTGGCGTGAAATGGACGGCATACAGGGACAACGCCCCTCTCATAAAAGCGCTGGCGATTGGCGTAGTGATCTTAATAATTTAGTGAAAGCCGGTTTGTTTTAATCGAGCTTTCTTTCATCGCTAATTCACGGCACGTATACGTGCGGCGATTTGAAGTACAAGACAGTAAATATACACTGTTCTTTTTTTCTCTCCCTTTTTTTTTTTTTTGCGTTAAAGTCTGCTAACGCACTATATATGCTTCTCGACTGGACTGTCGAAAAGAATTTGATTCACTGCTCCGCGAAAACGGACTGGCAAGTATTCGGCTTTACCCACTGTGTTATGCATACGCCTGATCGGAATTCAGTGCTGACTACTGATCGAGTAACCCGCACGATTACGCTAATTACAGGTCGGGAAAAAAAATTCAGGAGACATTGCCTTGTCGGGAAAATGGTGGCAAATGAAGCCTGGCGTGTGCATGCCTGATCTTTCTTTCTTTCACTTTCTTTCGTTCTTTGTTTGTGTTTCTTTCTTTCTCTTTCTTTCTTTTTATTTATTTATTTATTTGTTTATTTATTTAATTCTTTATTTATCTTTCTGTCGTTCTTTCTTTCTCTTTCTTTCTTTCTTTCTTTCTTTCTTTCTTTCTTTCTTTCTTTCTTTCTTTCTTTCTTTCTTTCTTTCTTTCTTTCTTTCTTTCTTTCTTTCTTTCTTTCTTTCTTTCTTTCTTTCTCTTTCTTTCTTTCTTTCTTTCTTTTTCTTTCTTTCTTTCTTTCTTTCTTTCTCTTTCTTTCTTTCTTTCTTTCTTTCTCATTGCGCTATGCTCCCTTTTAACTGTCCCATTCCTCCATGCTGCGAGTGGGACCTTCATCCACGTGTTTAGCAGCGCAACACTTCAGTTGCTACAGGCAACAACGACTGTCATGCGTTCATATCCGGGCAGCAATGAAATGCAGCAACGTGAAATGACAAGTCACCTGAATAAAAGATCAGATTGCCGTATCAGATAACAGCCGATCACCGACAAGCTCGCGATATAGAGAGCATCAATTATTGGAAAACGATGCATACAAATACGCTTGTCACCGGCGCACCTTCGATGGTCGCATTTCTTTACGCTCGCCGGCGCCGGGTATTTTTTCGCGTACAGCGACGCCGAATTCTATTTGTTCATATTCAACTATGTAAATAGCCTGCGCCGGAACATCTGATGTACATATATACTTGCATGCTCGTGAACTTATGCATATTACGTATATACATCGTCATGTACAGTCGCGGCCGCTGTTAGATGCAACACTCGAATGAGCACCTTTCTTATTGCTGGCCCCCTAACTGCAAGTGGATGGGGAAACATTGAACGTGCGCTTTACTAGTTTGTCCGGAAAGAGTCCGAGCTGTCAACCACCAGTAGCCTTATGCAAATCTAAGCCCTTGTTTTTATGCAAGAAAATGAAATCTAGACATGCTCTGCGTGCAAGTGTTCCCTTTAACAGTGGCCGCGCCTGTACATTGTGTATAGTGATTAGTGTGTATGTGTTAGTCCATAATAGCTTGGGTTAGGACGTGCTGTGGACGTGGACATATCCTGTAATTACGTTTAATGTACATTGTGCTTAGTCGTTTGTGTTTGTTAGCTACTGTCCTCGTTGTATAGACACGGTTTTCAAGTGTTTAGGTACTTCGATGGAATAAACTTATTCTAAACAGTCGAAAAAATTCCGCTTCGAGGACGACTATGTAAGCGGCAGCTCGAGCATTCCGCGAGTGGGTCTGTCATCGTTTTTATTTTCCCGAGCGAGTCGCAACCTTGAATGACTTCCTGCTAAGGCGTCGTTGCCGTCCGTTATCGCTTCGCTTCGGGATGAAGAAATTAAAGCGGAAGACGGGATACGTATCTCGAAGCAATGGAGAGCGGCGCGGAGCCGTTACAGATTTGCGCAGACGTGGACGTGGAGAGATGGCGTGGCTGGCCTGTAACTGTCGCCGCTGTGTGTAGTTGAGTAATTACAACGAAAAGCCTTTTTAGATCGCGTTTTTTTTTTTTTTTTTTTTTTTTTTTTTTTTTTTTTTTGCTGCTGTTTTAGATGACTTGAAAGTCTGAAGCAACTTGAGTCCTCGTTGGCCGCAAGGTCTGTTTGTGAAAAATAAATGCGTTTTGGCCTTATATGTATGCTGTGCGCGGAATAACGTTTCCATTTTTGCGCGATGATTTTGTAAAGAAACGCACTTCTGCATCCTGGTGTATTGCGGAAAAATGCGTCCACGTATCGGTTTTGTATGCCGGTTCGTGGCGAGAGACGAAGCTCACGTCTGTTATTACTATATCTGAAATTAGCAATTATTGTAGAGCATGTATGCATAAGTCATACTTGAGTGATGCCTTTATATTTAGCGGTACACGCTCTAAGTCTGGCAACTAATCTGTAGCACGTATCCTTAAGCCATAATTGATTGGTGGTAGAGCGCTACTCTATGGTGCCGACTACCTCGCATGGGAACGCTAAAGCATGCGGTGATAATAAGCTGAACTTATAGCTACGTTTCAGTATCTCCAAGAGGTTGTTTGCTGGTACTGCAGTTTTAAAGCGTAGCTAGCCGTCTTAGCAACGCTTGTTCGGGTGCCAGATTGCAGGTACATGCTGAAGGTGTATACGCCGAAGAAGCCATGACGATGGTTTCGTGAAGAGCCGGACTTTGGGTCCTCCAATAAGAACTCTCATTTCGGTGGAGGCAAAATGCTAATGGCCCGTGTGCTATACGATGTAGTGCACGTTAAATAACCCCGGGAGATAAATAAATAAAATTAAATAACCCAGGGAGAAATCATCCGGAGAACTCGATCCTCGGCGTCTCTTATAGCCAGAGTCGCTTCGGGGCGTTAAACCTGGTATAGCAACCTATATGGACGAGAAAAACAAACAAACAAACAAACAAACAAACAAACAAACAAACAAACAAACAAAATTTAACTCTCGGTCGTTCGCTGCTATGAATTACGCAGCCCGATCGCTCTCACTGACCCAACACGCAAACTGACGTTACATGTTGCAGAAGTTATGCGAGCGTGTATAGTATACGCACTTAGTGTATCACTGCTTAATCGCGGAACTAACGGTGAGCGATCACCATTAGAGCTATAGGCGCAGCTGTAGTATACTAATCCCGGGCACAGCCGTTTTTTTTTTCTTTCTTTCTTTCTTCTTCTTCTTCCTGCTAAGTTCCTCTTCCTCTCTGAACGCTCGAATGGTCACTTCTACTTTCCCACGGCCGAAATGGCGGTCCTTGCCCCAGCCGCCACTTTACGCTTGCAGTAGCACTCGGCTGTATACCGCATGCTCTGGCGCTCGCTGTACGAACGGCGTACACTACGTATACGATCGAACGCGTTTCTCCCACTTTGCTTATTTTTTTATATATATATATTTTTTCGTACTCTTGCGTTGGACGCTGGCGATTCTATTTCTGCAGTTAGTTAGACGACTTCGCGGACATCCAGCGTTTTTAGAAGACGGCGTGCTATTGGGTGTGGCTCTTGGTGTGTGCAGGCGCGGGCACCTGGGCACTTCCTGGTTTCTTAATCAGCCCTTCCGAGCGCGCAGTTCTTGCCTTTCGCTTCGTGACTCGAATGTAATCATCCGGTGGCGTCGCCAAACGCGCCGAGGAAGTTAGCCAGCCGCCACACTCGATAGCTCGCATACTTTCGTATTCGCCCAGTTTATCTCGCATGACGCCATTTCTTTGTTGGTTTTTGCACTGTGCAAATGGAAGGAACTCGATATTCGTTGAAAGGAAATATCGTAACTGTAGCCTCGTCCGGTGTCATCGCTTATCCAGCCAGCCAGCCAGCCAGTAAGAGGATATGTACGCGTATAGCTGCATTACTTAGTTGTTCCAGCCATGCTCGCGTGATTTGCATAAATTAAAAAGTTGAATGAATCTAGGTTAATTGTAGAACGTGCCTACATGTTCTTCTGTATCCGATGCCGTTCATCGTATGTACTTATAATTAGCGTGTGCGCAAGCGATGTCGGAGGAAAGCTACACGGAAATTAAATACCGATGTGTGGACATTCTTGTTTATTTCGTCATATATATCTATGTAAAGCTTAAAGTAATTATTTCAGCGCCGTACGGATGTCATCTGCAGTGGAGTGCGTTTGTGCAGGTGTACGAGTATATGCAAAGGGCTATGCGCGAAAAATGAATATCGTATACTATATTCTGTCTCTTTCGCCCCCCCCCCCCCCTTTTCCCACCTTTCTCCTCTGCCTCTGAGAAATGTTTCTTTTTAAATTAAATGTGTTTAAGGAGAGGCTAGTGCGTAGATATGGCACCGGCTACTCCCCATCTCCTACATCAATAATTTGCGTCACAAAGTTATCAATAACAATAAAGTAATGCAGTATTTACATTTACAAAAGCAACGGTCACACGTCATAAACAATGTTCCACTCGTCAACAACGATGTTCACCCACAAGAAACGTTCTGTCTTCCTTTTGTTTTTGTCAATTTGTTCTTCAGTATGACTGCTTCTGTAATTAACGACGCCACTCTCCACCTCTGTTGTCCAACCGCAGGTCCGGCACCAGTTGGTGGAACCCCTGGACTACGAGCAGTTCGTGTCCAAGAACAAGACCATCCTGCCACAATGACCCCCCAACGGGAGATGCTGTTCTTTCCACCGGACGACATCTCGGTGAGAATTACGTACATATATATACATAGGCGTGCGCACGAGGGGGGCAGAGGGGGCGGCCGCCCCCCCCCCCCTGGTCACCTGAGAAAGGGGGGGCGCAAATTCTGCCCCATACATTGACTTAATAGGAAGGAGGGGCGCTGCGATGAACCTTCGCCCCTCCCTGCCCCCCCTGAAGGGGGAACCCCTGCGCACATCTATGTATGTATACATCGGAGATGCATGTCTGAGCTTGATGGGAAGAACGGTTCGAACAGTATTCAAAGGGAACCCCCTTATATCCGTCGTCAAATAATGATTGATCTGTCGGAATATATATGGGTTCAGACATCGCGTTGCTGTAACCTGCTAAATGAACCTCTCCTGCGGAAGAACCTGCCCTGCTGAACTGCATGTCTTGGTTTCGTTGGAAAAAAAAAAAAAAAGAAAGAAAAAAAAAAACGCTACGGGGGGGAGGATTTGGAAACTATACCCGTACCCTTGTCCCAGTGTTTGTGCAGTACGAACAGCCCGATATCGGTATATCTTGAGGAAAGCGCACATTCACTATTGCAAGGCAGAGACATCGCCAGAGGGGGTGGCACACGGGCACATGCACCCCTCCCGAAATTTCTTTTTGCTATGGGATACAGAGCATAAAATAACGCTTGACCACACGTGTCCGCCTCGGTGGATCAGTGGCTATGGTGCTCAGCTGCTGACCCGAAGGTCGCGGGTTCGATCCCGGCCGCGGCGGTCGCATTTCGATGGAGGCGAAATGGTATAGGCCCGTGTACTGTGCGATGTTCAGTGCACGTTAAAGAACACCAGATGGTCAAAATTTCCGGAGCCCTCCACTACAGCGTCCCCCATAATCATATCCTGGTTTTGGGACGTAAACCCCCGTAAATTATTAGCCCTCGACCCCACTTGCCTGCCCCGGTTTCCCGCTTCGGATCAACGAGGCGCCCCCCCTCGAAACCACTTTCTGGCTACGCCACTGTTGTAAGGATAATGCCTGGCCGACGTTTCAACAGCCGAACATGGCGCCATTTCGTTTTTCTCTGCATTGGTGAGCGTGCGCGCTTTATTCTACTATGACCTTCCCTCGACAGAGCTTTACTTTTTGTCATATTTAATGCAACGCTGTTAACTGACATTGCCATAGAATGGCGCACGGTATTTCTCTCATTAGTCGATAGTTAGGTATAGTCGAAAAGCGGCCACAACATTTCTTAACTTGTTCGGTCAGGGCTATGCATTCGCGATCTGTACAACAACCAAACAGTATCATTAAACCCTGACCACATGTACGCGCTACTACGCGTCAGCGCGTGGCGTGTTGACTCGGCGCTGCGCCCTCTCCCTATGGAGGGAAGGGGGCCTTGGCTACACGAAGCCGCGCGCCCTCTCCCTCCATGGGAGAGGGCGCGGTCCGAGTCAACACGTCCACGCGCTTAGTAACGCGTACATGTGGTTAGGGCTTTAGACGAAGCCGCATTGCCACGCGGTATGTCTCGATCGTGGTGTGTCGTGGCTCTGTCTGATATACAAGTAATCGCTTTATCGGTGAGCGAAAAATAGGCAAATGGGTTCGCAATGCGCTGGCAACGACTTTTCGCATTGACGGTGGCGCTTTTCGACTGCTGCTCGTGTTGGATACCGTCACGTCCTAGAACGCGAAAACCCGTTAAAAATCTTCAGCTATCCTAAAGCAAACTGCACACGTTTTCAAAGTATGCAGTGTCGTTCCTGAATTTCACATGCTCTACTTTCTAGCACACATTGTTGCATTCGGAGTGCATTCAACTATGAGTTTTGTCAAAGCATCGCGTTCTATATCCCCTTCAGGTGCGAATTATGATGCACTGTCTGCAAATGTGTCCAATTCGCGTAGCATAATTCCAAGACACTCAATATTACATTCCAAGAAAAAAAAGATGATGGAATGTGTATAGGTTTGTGTGAGTTTCAGTAATTAATCATAATTAGCACGTAATAAATATTTAATTCTGCAGTCATGTTTCATTTGTCATAACAAGAGTGAAGTCGCTCGCTCAAAATGTGTGCGCAATTGGTGTTTGGTTGTATTCATCTTAAGAAAAGAAAAACAATACTTTTGACGTTGGTACTGGAACGCGGCACGTCGAACGACCCGTCGAACATAGTACCTTTTTTGGTTACAGTCATATGCAGCACATATGACTGTAATCGGCGTCAAATGAAACCCGAACAGCGGGAAGCATTCGCAACAGTTTAGTGCGCGCCGTCCACTCATCACCATTGACAGGCGCACATATGCGTAATGCTGCCAAACCGGATGCGCGCGCCTGTCAATGGTGATGAGTGGAGGGTGGGCACTGTACCATTGCGAATGCTCGCCGCTGTTCGGGTTTCATTTGACGCCGATAGTACATACTGACTCTGCAGAAGGTTCAAATGATCCAATGAGCAATGTATCTTGCTCTCTTTCTGTCACAAATCGACACAGCTATAGCGGAAATAAGTTGAGTACACTAAAGTATAGGCACCGCTTCTCAAAGGGATATTCTCCGCCAAAGACGTAAAAAGAGCCTTTACTTAACCTAAATATACCTGGATTTTCGGATTACAGGACCATTTCGAATAATATCGTATATTATGTCCTCATGAGGGGCACTAACTGTTGTTTCATTAATGTTCCCCATCCATCACGTGGCTCTGTTTATATGTATGCAAATTTTCCGCCGTAGCGCCCGCGCCATGCACGCATTTGCCCGTTTCGGAAAAGAACGGGAGCATCCAAAGGGGAGCGATT
>JALIZH010032288.1:0-10569 GCA_030522465.1 Rhipicephalus appendiculatus
GTCGCGAGAGCTTCCACTCCCAAATTTATTTTCGAACAATGGAGCAGCTCCATGGCTCGCTATCATTGGAGCCAGCTTTCAATAGCCACTGCCAGAGAACACTATATTAAATATCCTCAGTGTCTTCTCTGGTACAGCTGCAACAATTATGTTTCGCACTTAATCAACATTTTGCGCAACCAGTATAGAGCTATTAAGCTTCAAGATACTGGACGATTACTTCGTGTCTTTTATGCCATCACCGCCAGAACTCTAACTACCCTCGCTATAACATCGTTCACAAGCTGGCAAACGCGAATTACGTGTGAGGGTGCAAGTGCAACTTTGGCAATGTTCAATCAATGGTTGATACAACCGGCCGCCAAAGCCTCAGCCTATTAAAGGGGCCCTGCAACACTTTTCCAAGTAGCCATGGAACGGATCACTAAAGGAGCTTATTGCCTCATGGATTCACCGCCGAAAAAATTTTTAGAATCCGTCCAGTACGAGTGGAGTTAAAGATTTCTCGCGCGCTGCAATTGCAATCTCTCTTCTCTCGTCCCGACGAAAGCGCTGGAAGCTAAGCAGGGAGGAATGGCACGGGGAAAGAAAATACGTCAAGCGCGCCTCGTGACCTTGAGCACTTTCTCTTTTTTTTCTTCGAATACGCGGCTTTTCAGTGCGATAGCGCGCGCGCACACGTGGACAAGTCGCGGCCTCCCGTGGCGGCCACAGTAACGACCGAGCGCGCCATGCTCAAATCAGCCCATGACTAATACAATGGCTATGACGAGTGATTTTTGAGCTTGTAGCGTCATTTGTCGAGAGAAGAGAAAGCAATCTTTAGCTGACTTTGAGAATTTATTGTGAATTCCAGGCCGCGTGCTGCGCTATAATATTTGGCTCGCGTGTTCTCGGGAGTCTCGAATACCGATCGGCAGCGTTTTCTGACCATGCTCAAAAAGTGTTGCAGGGCCCCTTTAAGGCGAAAGCGTTTACTGACTCATACTCGCCTCCGTCCGTCCGTCCATCCAACGCCTCCTCTATTAAGGCGAAAGCCTTTAATGTCTCATGCTCACGTCCGTCCGGTGTCCGTCCGTCCGGCGTCCGGTGTCCGTCCGTCTGTCCGTCCGTCCGTCCGGTGTCCGTCCGGTGTCCGTCCGTCCGGTGTACGTCCGGTGTCCATCCGGTGTCCGTCCGTCCATCCGTCCGTACGTCTGTCCGTCCGGTGTCCGTCCGGTGTACGACCGGCGTCCGTCCGTCCGTCCAGTGTCCGTCCGGCGTCCGTCCGTCTGTCCGTCCACACCCCCCACTGCGCATGCACCAACCCATTAAAAAAATAAAAATAAAAAACCTCCCTCTCCACCTCTCTCTCCTCTAGGCATCCCTCCCCTGCGGAGGCCACACCCTCACTGCGCATGCGCGTCCCCTAGCTCTCTCCCCTCCTAGCCCTTTCTCATCTCCTACGGTCCCCCTCTCTCCTCTAGGGCATCCCTGCCCACGGCGTCCACACCCCCCAATGCGCATGCTCGTCATGCCCTCTCCTACGCTCCCCCCTCTCTCGCCTCGCGACGCCGACGCAGGCAGCGTCGGCTAGCGAGTTTTCTTGGTTGAAAAAACCGACTGCTCGCGCTGCACAACCGTTCACTGGCCACCCCGTATATATGGCAATGGATCTTGACCTCCAAGGTGGTGTCGGTGGGAGATTTCTCCTGTGCGTTGTCGAACGATAAAAAATTCGCAGCGTGCGCGTTAACTAAAAGCGGACTGCGGGTCTCTGTGTCCAGTCCGAGTCTTCTGTCTCTCATTGCCCATTAGCAGCGATTGGGATGTTCCAGTAGGAAACACCGGTCCATCACTGCGTGCTTTGTGCCCCCCAGGTTTCTCTCCTGTGCAACGCTGCGATGAGCGCCAGCGTCAACGCCGCCGCCAGTGTAAGCGTTAGCGCCCGCTGCTTCGCATCTACACATCGTTCCCTTTAGCGGGAGATGGTGTAATCTTTAAGACGAAAGCCTTTAATGTCTCATGCTCACGTCCGTCCGGTGTCCGTCCGACCTCCGTCCGGCGTCCGTCCGTCCGTCTGTCTGTCTATTCATCCGTCCGTCCATCCATCCGTCTGTCCGTCCGTCCGTCCGAGCTCTGGCACGGAGCCAGGCGGCGGCCGAGATGCGTAGACGGAACGCCGGTCGCGTCGGACTCTATAGCGCTCGCGCTTTGCTTACGTGGCGTCGCTGTGCCCAGAGTTTGCAATCATTCTGACGGATGCCGTCTCAATGGACCCATGCGTTCACGGAATACACTTTCCAATTTACAAAGGGTCCGTCAATTTAAGAGCTGGAACGCGGATGGCGTTTGCACGATGCGCAAAGCGCGAGAAAATACTAACGCATGCGGCCGGAGGAAGATGAGCCTCGCGTCTCGCTGCGATTCGCGGTAAAAAATTAAAGAAGAAAACACGCACCCATTCGGTTTGTGTCTTATCCCACTGAGAGTGTAAAAGGAAAAAGGCATGGCATAATCAGTGGAATGGCCACACGCTTTTCGCAGAACACACTTTGGAATGTACAAAGTGTCCTTCAATTTTTTTTATCAATGTCAGCCAAATGCGCCCGTTCCAGCCGTTCACCAACCTCTCCTCTAGCCCTTTCCTACTCTCACCCATCGCCTAGCCTTCGCGTGTGCTTTGCGTTCATGGGGGAGAGCACCCGTCATGTAGTGCCTCACGTCGGAAATCATATGAAGTAATTTTTTGTTCAGTTGTGTGCAGATCCGTGGGGCGGCGTCTTGCATCCCTCGTGTTTAGGGAGCCTACATCACAGGGTGATGTCAGCCTTTGACCCACTACATGCCGCAACGCACCGCCGCCCGCCAAAACACAATGTTGCCAGACAGCGGCTCCGCGCTATCGTGCCATCTTGTTGCCCGCACTGCGTCTGCGACCGGTTCCGTTTAATTTTCGACAATACGGCGCCGAACGTAGCGGTAGCGTGTTAAACGCTGCCGGTGAAGCCTGAGCATGCCTGGTTGCTGCGTACCGCTGTGCACCAACCACAACAGAAAGGGATTGCGAATGTACCGCTTCCAGCGAGCCCGGGCCGACGGCTACTCTGGCTGGCTCAAAAAAATTACACCATCTCCCGCTAAAGGGAACCATGTGTAGATGTGAAGCAGCGGGCGCTAACGCTTACACTGGCGGTGGCGTTGACGCTGGCGCTATCGCAGCGTTGCGCACGAGAGAAAACTGAGGAGGCGCAAAGCACGCAGTGATGGAGCGGTGTTTCCTACTGGAACATGCCAATCGCTGCTAATGGGCAATGAGAGACAGAAGACTCCGACTGGACACAGAGACCCGCAGTGCGCTTTTAGTTAACGCGCACGCTGCGAATTTTTCTTGTTCAACAACGCACAGGAGAAATCTCCTACCGGCACCACCTTGGAGGTCAAGATCCATTGCCATATATACGGGATGCACAGTGAACGGTTGTGCAGCGCGAGCAGTCGGTTTTTTCAACGAAGAAACTCGCTAGCAGACGCTGCCTGCGTCGGCGTCACGAGGCGAGAGAGGGGGGGAGCGTAGGAGAGGAGAGAGAGAGGGGGGACGCGCATGCGCAGTGGGGTGTGGACGCTGTGGGCAGGGATGCCTAGAGGAGAGAGGGGGGGAGCGTAGGAGGGGTGAGAGAGGGGGGGATGCGCATGCGCAGTGGGAGCCCAGGCAGGGATGCCCAGAGGAGAGAGGGGGGGAGCATAGGAGGGGAGAGAGGAGGGGAGGCGCATGCGCAGTGAGGGTGTGGTTGCCGCGGGGAGGGATGCCTAGAGGAGAGAGAGGGGGAGAGGAGGTTTTTTTTTATTTTTATTTTTTTTTAAAGGGTCTGCGCATGCGCAGTAAGGGAGGCCACGCCGCACACCACCACCGGATTAAGCTTCGCCATAAGATGCTTCACATCTAATAAATCGAGACTGCTGGGAGCCCACCAGGGGCGCGATTCTCGCGGTGTCCACTTAGTGGACATGTCCACTTCGGTAGAGTGCATTCAGTTACTCGAAAAAGCGGCGAGCCGTGACGTCATGGCGCTCTTGCCCACGTCGACGCACCGAACCCGCCAGCACATTCCTAGCATAAGGAGAAAGAAAGTGGACGAAATGTACAGTAACTGGACTCTTAAACAAACTTGACAAGTCTCAACTTGCGTATGAACGTGTTAAAATGTTTGAAGAACGATGCAGGGAATGCGTACCGACCTTCCAGGTGCGTCAGGCGGGCGGCCGCGTTAAACCTATTTCAAGGGCTAACGTGATCAGAGTTCATGCACGGCCTCCGAGATGGGCGTCCAAAAGTGGATCTCTGGGGGCAGCATTCGTTGCGGCGAAACGTCTTTCTCATTTGTGTCGAGAGTTGTGAAAGCTACGTAGCGTCAAAATGACGTTGCGGTAGAAATATCGGAAACAGGTGGCGCGCTGCTCGCCGAGCTTAGCCAATCAGTGGAGGACGAAGTGGACATGTCCACTAAGTGGACACCGCTAGAATAGCTCCCCTGGGCGTCTCGTATTTGCTCTGTGAGTACTGCGCATTTCGTTCACTGTTTTTTGCTGCAGGACATGTTATATGTGTTTCGCGGTGTTCGCGAATGCATAGATAACCGAAGTTGTCGTTGCTGTGTTCACGCATTGCGAGTAGGCGGCCTACATACGGGACGCGTCCGCGCGTCCACACGGAGACGTGCTCGCTGGTCGTGAGCTGTTGCTTCCCTTGCGTGAGCTCGCGTCAGCGTCGCTCAGCTTACGTCGCAAGAGCTCAGGGGGAGCGGCGGTTGGGACCAAAATGGCGGCGCACAGAAAACTGTGCTAGATTTGGTGGAAGCTGGCAACAGCGTGCCCCATTATCCGCTGGTTTTGGCTGAGTTTCTTGAAGGCACTTTTTTGAAGATGTCTCCACCCTAAAACGGCCGGTCATCTAGGTTCCCTACCACTATGTTGGCGGTCACGCTGGCTCTGTAAGAGACACGGTGTTTTCAGATAGCGCGTCTCCGTTCGTGGCGCTATGCGGGCAACCAATGGGGACGCGTCACTGCGACGCTGCCTTTAAGAGGTGCCACACGAGCGCTGTGAGGCGGCGGCGGCATTGCTTCGAGCTACAAAGAAGGAGCACGAAGGAACAAATTGGACAGACGCATGATATTGGAGAGGGAAAACGCGTCTATCGCATCTCCGTGCGAAAGCGCTCGGACGCACGTGTGACGCAAGCAGCCCTACCCTACATGTGGCGTCGCATCACGACCACTCCCTGAACTAAGGCGGAACGGGGGCTCCCATTGAGAGGCGAGCACTGGCATTGAATAAAATCGAGGAGGCGTTGGTCCATCAGTCACTGGCATTGAATAAAATCGAGGAGGCGTTGGTCCATCAGTCCGTCCGTCCATCCGTTCCCTGGAACGGTGCCAGCTGTGGCCTCTCCCCTCACCCTCTCTCAGCAATCACGCGATGGCACAGCGGCGCATAGCAACAGTTGCGCCGTCACACGGTAAAAAAAAAAAAAAAAGAAGAAAGGAGGATGACCTTATTTTGGCCCCACGAGCAGACCATCGTGACAAAATGGATAGAGAGGGGGATTGAGGCGGCAAGCGCAGACATTTGGAAGAAGGGTGCAATTCCACTGGGAGTGTCACGCACAAAAAAAAAAAGAAAGACATGGCATAATCCAGTCAAATGGCCACAGGCTTTCGCCGAACACACTTTGGAATTTACAAAGTGTGTTCTTTAGGGTCCATTGCAGGACGATAGGCTCTCCCAAGGATCACGATCTACAATTTATACCTTATCATGTGCGAGCTGGTCCCATTGTATAATTTCGCTCCTTAATTTCGCCACACCATCTAACTCGTTGCCACTTTCGGCTGCGCTTCCTCTCCCGTAGTGCTTATGTAATTAATCGATTGTCCCTTATACGCGTTATCTAACCAGCTCAACTCCATTTATTAAAGAGACCCTGCGACACTTTTCCGAGTAATCGTCAAATGGCTTCATTAAAAGAGCTTATTGAATAACCAATCCAGGTCCACAAAAATATTCAGAGTCTGTGACGTACGAGCCGAGTAACATGGAATTGTCGCACGCTTCACGCGTTTAGTCCCTCCTTTCTTACTAGCGAGCGCGCTGAAAAGAGAGATAGAGAGAGAATAAAGTTAAAAGAAAGGCAGGGATATTAACCATGGCTGAGGCCGGTAGGCTACCCTGCGCTGGGGAAGGGGGGTGAGGGTAATAAAAGTTAGAGAGAGGAGGAGAGAAAAGTCACTGTTGCCGTCGACGTAACGGCAGTTCTGCTCTTAACATCACAGACGGTGAAGCTACGCAAGGAGGAGGGGGAGGACAAAGGGGCAAGAAGATCCCTTCGTCTGCGCGCGCCATGATCATGAGCGCTTTCTTTGCTTTTTATCACGAAAGTGTTTTATGCCGGTGTCCACCAAGATTTGAGTGACGTATTTCCGTCACGGAAATGACGTTGAAAAAATCCGCATGATCAGAAGACAAAAATTCCGTCAACGGGAGTCGAACCTACGACCTCTTCGTCAGCGACAACCGATGCCGGGCACGCTATCCACTGCGCCACGGTCACATACTGTGTAAGCTTTAAAAACAAGCCTTTTATATCTAGCACTATCCTCTCAGAGTGCTAAAGTGAAGTAATGCATCATGACCGTGAAATGCACGATTAGTTCTTTCAAAGCGTTGTTTCTACGCGTCCGTCCCATTCGGCGCGTTTCGAAAAGGAAAAGTGAAATTTTGTCGACGCATTAACGCACTGCCAGGTGGCGACCTTACCCCTAGCATCGGCCTCGCTCATAGCATCCGTCCATACCAAAAAATAGCGGGAACGCGCGAGTGCGTCGCGTGGCCGTAACTGCGCGTTCCCAACTTAACCTCGCCCCGCGAAAAATCGCAGCCGGCCAACGGGGAAGACACGACGCGCGTTGCGTTTCCCTCTGGTCAGGCAGCGTTGTTCAATAACTCTAACATGCCGCGAGTAATCGACCTTAGCCCAAGTTCGGCGTCCAATCAGTGACGCTCTTCTGGGTGTCACACCGCTTTCTCTGATTCCGCTCTCACAGTCTATCACAAGCATGTATGACCACAAGAGTTTGTTTATCATTGATCATGGACGTTAGTCGTCGGGATACAGATGTACCACCAAGAGTCAACGTGGATGCATTTACGTTAAACAGTGCTGTAACTGCCCAACACCAACAGACATTGTGCAAGCTCTCTTATATCAATGTACAGTAAACATTCGACTACTTCTGTAAGGGCAGGTTTCACTTTCGTGTTATACCGATTCCTACGACGGAGGGACCAACCATGTCTTTTTTTTTTTCTTCGAATGCGCGGCTTGCTTTCAGTGTGATCGCGAGCGAGCGCACATGGCGGCTTCCCCGGCGGCCACGGTAACTATGCAGTTCACGATGCACAAATAAGTCAGTCTCCGTGGGCTTTGTGCCTATAACGTGGTCATTTTGGGTATGTGGCATCACTCGTCGAAAAAAGAAGGCGCGATTTTTAGCTGACTTTGATATTTCATTGTAAATTCCAGGCAGCGTGCTGCGCTATAATGTTTCGCTCGCGTGTTCTTCGGAGCTTCGACTACCGATCGGCAGCGTTTCCTGACCATGCTGAAAGAGTGTTGCAGGGCCCGTTTAAGGTGGAAGCGTTGTATGTCTTATGCGAGCGTGACCTTTGCGCAATGCCGGCGTGCGGTGTAAAAAGTCACGTGACCACGCCTCGTGGCTTGAAGCGCGCGAGCTAAAAGCATAAAGGACGGTGTTTATGGGATATAAAGTGCACCGTAAAGTATCCACATTGGAAGGCTTTCGCCCTCGGGTCGTCCTGGGCGATTGCACAAGGGACCCTGTAAGTTCTTGATTGCTTAAGCATTCCTCCGCTGATTCAATGAGAGAAGCGTCCGTCCATCACTCCTTTTGACACGTAAGGCAATGATCGCCTTAATTTTTTTTACCTGTCGAGCTTTTCGTTATGCCGTGTGACGGCAGCACAAAACTATCATCATCATGAGCCGCCACGCGCTCTCTTCGCCTTCTGCTTCGCTCCCAGAACCCGTTCGCCGATTTGTACGTCGTGGGACGCAATAACTCTGATGGGCGAGAGAACGAGCATCGAGAAAGAAAGAGAAAGATAGAAATAGAAAGTGAAGGCAAGAAAATGAGCACAGAGAGGGACAGAGATAGAAAGAGAGATAGAAAGAAAGAAACAGAAAGATACAGACACAAAAAGAGAGAGCGAGCATTGGCGGGTATAGTATAGTATTGTATACTATAGCAAGGGGGTGAGAAAGGGAAATGAGGAGTAGGGAAAGGAGAAGGTGAGAGGGTAAAGCGTAGCATAGTCTTGTATAGTATAGTATAATATAACGAGGGGTGGAAAAGGGAAGTGAGGAAACAGGAAAGGAAAGGAGGGGGGAGGGCAATGCCACCAGCTTCACTGTTTCATCAGTCTTCACACCACTGGTGCGTAGCTGCCCCAATTTTTTTTAATTCGGCAGTATGTTGCACTCTCTGTAACATTTGGAAGGTGAAAGCACGCTGCTCACGTGGTAATGTTTTGAGCTATATAATCGCGGACCACACTTCTTGCGAGACATGACGAGCCGCAATGTGAGGCACACGCAGGGTTGCCGTTGGGTGGACTTGAAAAGGAGCCAGAACTCAAGCCAAAAGTAGCCAAAGTAGCCATGCAATTTAATATTATCGCCAAATTTGTAGCCACATGGATCATAAGTGGTAATATGAGCATATTCTTTAGTATTGATCAATTAATAATATCATTTTGAATGAGTAAGACCATAGAAAGTCACCGATAAGTTGGAAATAACTTAAATGAACGAATTATGATAAATTCATCACGCATGTATACTTTAGGTAGAAAATATGAGTTCTTGCCAGACACAAAGTTATGTTTGAATATTCCAGCCAGCAAGTCAGTAGGGACATGTAAGTTGAAACAGATTTTCGTTGAAGCTGCAGACCAAATTCTGGTTGTAGATGAACAGGCCAGCTAAATTTTGTTGCAGATGTCTGTTTTCCCAAGTTTACACGGGAACACGCACTGCGCATCAAAATTATTCGTAAAACTTGCGCGTAGCATCACAATGGATGGCGGGAAGCTTGAGCACCCAGCTGGCCACGTGTTCGTCACCACGCACGCAACTTCGCCACTCCGTATTTGGAGACGCGCTAAGCGTCGCGTAAGGGTGCTCTCGATGCGCACCAACCTGGTGGGTGGAGGACGACCTACGCATCGGCTGAAGCGAGAGAAAAGCTTAAAACAATGTATTTTGTCTGCAAAAATGATAAAAAAACTGTCCACTTAATGCGCCAAATCAGCACTTTAAAAGTAGCCAGAAAATAGCCATGGCGCCAACTGCAAATTTTTGTCGCCAGACGGGGTCGAAAAGTAGCCAATTTGGCGCAAAGTAGCCACCAACGGCAACCCTGGGCACACGTGTTAATTTACCCATTAAATGAATTTACTGCTCGATCGTATTGTTTCTACCCAACCTCCCCCTGAAGGTTTCTGCACCTCACCTGGCGTTGCACTGCCACCGCGATCCATGGGCCCACCTTTGAACAGGCGACTATGTCATCTGATGACGCCACATAATGACGCCATCGTGTGACGTCAGGTGATGGCGGCATTGTCAGAGACAAGGGGAGTAGGTTCAAAAAGTTCGTGCCCGCTCCCAGAAATTTTAAAGTTCTGCGGCAGGGGACGAATTTTAAGTGGCGTTACGCGAAGCAAACGTAGTACATATTGTTTCCAGTAGACTGGAGTGCCCACCACAATTATTTTTTTCGTTAATGGGGTTCAATTAATTAGTCATAATTATATTGGTAACTTGACAAGTACTCACGTAATTACTAAAATGTCATTGAGGCATATGTAGGCATGTTGAAATGACAAACCACGTCATGTTACAAAGACCCGCCTAGCAAATGATTTCGTGTGTATTGTTATAGCCGCCCGTAGTTAGGACTCCCGAACAGCTGCGTGGACGCCGTGGTGCAGCGCTTTCAATTGTCTTGCGTCCAATAATTTCACATAGCACATTGTTAAATCGTTGAAGACTGTAAGTCAGAAGAGGGAATGTTTGGGCATGTTGGTTGTACTACATGCTTAAAGGGACTGCCTACCGCTCAGAAAAAGAATTTTCATGGTGTTGAAAATGAGAACATTGTTTGACACAACGGCGGCAGCGTGCGTGATGCTTTCCAATAAAAAAGGAATTATATTTTTAATTTGGCTCTGAATGTAGTGAAAGAAGGACCGCTAGCGTCACCCAACAGCTGTGTGGTTCAGTCTCTTGGTAGGAGCACAAAAAAAAAAAAATATAATAAGAAATAATCTCACAGGTAGCTCTCGTAGCACTTACAGACAGATAGGCGGCATTTCTAGCGAACCAAAGATAAGTTTAATCGCTGCACATGTTCCATCTTGGATACCGATATGATACTGTGCAAACGTAAATTTGGAAAAGATAAACGCACGTGTTTTCTGCATATACATAGTTTTCACGTGACGTCACAG
>JALIZH010032289.1:0-19673 GCA_030522465.1 Rhipicephalus appendiculatus
GCCTGCGAATCTTACTAGTTCAGAGGTTTGCGACTGCAATCGCGGTGTTGAAAAAATTGAGTGGCGAACGACTTAGCCAAAGCAGTCGCTTTTCAAACACAGCGGCCATTTGCAACCATCTTCTTTGCAACTAATTTAGTCACGCGAGTGGCGCCTGTCACAGGTGTAAATGAGCTTGTAAGGCTTTCACCTTTATGTACTTATAACAGTAAATGCTTATTTCGTGAGTGAGTTATAAAGAAATGAGGTAGACAGCTCGATTATTCGTTATAAGCTGCATGGAAACTATAGGTCGCATATTCAGTTGCTTTTAAATATTGAGCGCCGCTATATGAAAATTCAACTGCAGTGCTAACAACGTTCCTCCAGAAAATCGTGCACGTGCACTAAATATCTATAATACTTTATTGCGGCGCTATCATTTATTCCATGAAAAACCTCACTTTACATAAGCAATACCACTCGGCTCAGTAAGGTGACTACATAAGGATGTCCTTTATTCAGGAAGTGAAAAAAGTTCACCAGGTGCCGCGTTGCCTGCCGAAGGGCGTCCGCGTAATCATCACCGACTCGCGAGGGGCCTGTCGGAACTATGGGCAAGGGTGGGCTCCCCCCACTTGCTCAGCGCATACTGGAACCTAGCTGCCGATACGTAGATCCAACTCCGCGTAATCTGGTTTGGGCCCCCGGTCACCAGGGACTCCAGGGAAACGAACAGGCCGATCAGGCCGCCCGCGCACTCTCTTCCCGGGCTATCTCCCTGTCTTTGGAAGCCTACTCCCAATCAGACAATTCGGCCCTTTCATTCAAAGACATCACCAATTACTACAAGGAGGAGCACCGGCGCTATCCGGACCCTTGTAAGGGACTGAATCGCGCTGACGAGCGCCTCCTTATAAAACTTTTTACAAACACTGTACTGTGCCCGGCGGTGCTACAACATTTCAATCCTTCCTTTGATGGCACGTGCCAGTTCTGTGGAGAGGTGGCTGACACCTTCCACATAGTCTGGGCGTGCCTATTAAACCCATCTATCCCCCCCCCCCAACCCCAACCCAACGAGAGAGGACTGGGAGGCGGCCCTGCTCAGCTGTCAGGACCTCAAGGCCCAAAAGGCCCTGGTTCAACGGACGCGGGCGGCGTTGCTTGCCAATGGCGCTCTGGAATAGGGGCTCCACCTAGTACCCCAATCACCTCACCTCTCTATAACCATTTAATGGTTAATAAATGTTTTGACCACCACCACCACCTTCTCATCTCTTTGAACAAGGTTCTTCATGTATCTTTACCCTCGCGCTCGTTTTTCTATTACGATTCGGGTCATTACGCACGCTCTGCGGTGACGGAAATCAACGTGAAAGATATAAAAAGCAACTGAAGAAAGGAAAACTTCTCCACTACGGCACTTTGACTTCTCCTCTCAACTTTTCTACACTGCCTCCGTTTTTCCTCCCAACGTTCATCATCACCGACGGCGGCTGGAGTTCGCAACGGCTTGGCCATTCATTAATGGTTTCCGGGGAGTGCGTAGTGGCATGGAACCAGGGTACTATGGTTCTTCCTAAGGCCCTCCACCACGCTTCTACTTATGTCGCTGGCTTCACCGCCTTCGTTTTTACTCCGGTTTTCTATGTCTCCTTCTATTTGTTTTTGTGAAGGAATACTCGTATTTTTTTTTCTATTCGTACGCATACCAATTTCGCACACATACCTTGTTCTGGCGTCCTGCGGGCTAGCCAGGAACGTTAGGCAGACTAGGCTGTCTTCGCACCCTGCTGTACCGTACCTAATGGCGCAAATGACTGCCTGTACCGTAGTCGGCGTGGCTACGCCGACTGCTCCGGTTCGAGGAAAGCAATGATGAAATCGACCACAGAGAAAACAAAAAAGGTGTGCCGAAGGGAATGGAACAAAAAACTTTCAAAAGTACTACAGCTATCTGCAGCATTCTGAGCACAGCTGGCATATCTCTTGCAATTGAACCGAAAAGAAAAAGGCGCACGTACAAATGTGTACAGAAAGGAATGCAGTGCACAAGGAAGGCGGACAGAAGGAGAAGGACATGCGGGAAGGAAATGTAGCGGTAAGGTGTAAATGAAATAGTCTACAAGAAAGTGTAGAAGAAAATAGAGTATGATGTACAAGTAAATGTGCAGAGAGGGTAGCGGAGTGGCCCTGAGGACCGAGTGGAGGAGTCGCCGAAGCCATCAGTGATAAGAACAGCAGCGAACAAATTATATCTCGGCAAAATATGTGTTGACAAAGAGTTGTCACAGCTTTCATTTTAGCGGTCCATATAACACTCAACAACCTGCCTTTGCGGCGACTGAAAAGTAAAGGAAAGTTATGACTAATTGGCAGTATTACGAGCACGAAAATCTGATTAATCTAAAGAAGTTAAACTTACGGTAGACGGACAGCGATATTTTGACTGACTGGGATAATATAAACTTGGAAAAGGACAGAAAGGGTAAGCGAGAGGTAAAAATTAAGGCAACTTCGCACTAGTGGTGCCAAGGCCTCAAGGAATGCGGAGCCTTTTTTGTTTCTTTTCGGTTTTCTTTCTTTCCTCCTCTTTTTCTTCCTTTTTCTCTGTTACAGTTTTTCTGTCTTTTTTTGTCTCTTCATATCTATTTATTTAAATTTTTCTTCCTATTTCTTTTTCTTTCTTTCTCTCTCTTTCTATTTCTCACTTGCTTCCTTTATTTTCTATTTTTGTACGTGGTTTTGACTGCGTTACGCTAAGCGACGACAGCATCTGACAGCATACGACAGCCCAGTCCCCTAAAGGTGATCCGCACTTGATATCACCATCAAGGCGCTCGAAGAACACGAGGAAGTAGACTTCTTGGTGCGAGAGCGCTCTCAATATGGTATTGACGACAATGCCATACGTAGTTTTGTCAGTGTTACGCAAAGCTGCATGAGACGACGTTTGTCAGCGTTACGCCGAGCTGCATGAGACGACGACAGCATACTACAGCCCGGGCTTCTAAAGTGCTCCGCAGTTAAAAGGCAAAAAGCAGTGGTATAATATATGATAGAGTGCCACATGCTCAGAGTGACAACCACGGAACTCCACCAAATGATGTGTACATGTGTATTCACAATGCGCACGAACTATAGGTGGCGCGCTGTGCGATTCACTATGGCGCCCGAAGGAGGGTGAACCCGTTTGTTAGCATATGAACAGATATGGCGTGCGGACGCAGGGCCCGTGCCATTTTCGGCGGATGAGGTCATGAAGTGCACTGAAGTGGATATCAGGCCAAGAGAGAGAGATAGAATTTACTTGCAGAAAGGCAGAGAGGTCGGCCTGAGACATCGGGCCAAAATGCTATCTCAAACCATGGAAAGTGTGAAATGCTCGCTACCTCATAATTTACCGTGGTGGGATAGGTTATATTTCGGCTCAGTTACCGCGCATGACGGATGCTTTACGAAATACTGTATGGTTTCTAAACGTTTCTCCGTCACTTGTGTGGTCAGGAACGCGAAGTGCACAGTTCTCTTCTCGAATGTACAGGTTTGATGAGCACCTAGAAACAAGTGCACACGCAAGCTTTTCGCAACGTCGAAGAATTTCTGAACGATGCCGTTCGGAAGGCATTGGTCAAGTTCATGTGGCAACTCTGTGGCGCGGCTTGTGGACGCGATCGCTTGTTTCGCTTCCGCTCGTCGATGTTGTTGCAGCGAGTGGTCACAAAAGTTTCGCTAAGTGCTTCTCATCAAAAAAAATTATGCTTTTATTTTTACTTAACAACACTTTTGAACATCAAGTACAGTCAAAGTGACGATTGTGAAAAGCTTGCAGTACATATGGTTATCCAGCGAAGTACGTTAAAGAGAATCGCTGCTGCAGCATCTTCATCGACGTCGTCGCTAACGGTGCTTTCACAGCCTTCAATGTCCAGTGAAAAATCCTCGTCGTCGAGGTGCATGGTCTCTTTCAACATCACTTTCAAAGTCAATCTGAAGAATTTACTACTGCGAGAGCGTCCTCGCCTTCTCCGCGTTCTGGGATGAGAGAACACTTTGCTTGCAGTATGTTGCCACCTATCAACAAACTAACAAACAGTCGGTGCAGCGCTGTCTGTGAAAGCAACACATGGGTGAAGGACGAAGTTGAGAGCTGGGATGCCGATCTATTATTTTATCTAAACACCCAGATCGGATCACCAGAGAGCTCATAGAGGCGTTTCACATGAGGAGAAGTGGGAATAAATACGTAAGCGCACCCTCCATCACGTTAACAGACAACGAAATTTCATATCTCATCAGCACTCTGAGGGTCTGATCTGAGGCACGTGTTTTATAGCCCCATTTGTGTTTTCTTGCTGTTTCACTTGCCAGGTCACGCGACAGAAGTGATATATATGTACATGCTTTTCTTTCCAATAAACTTTAGTTGCGAGTGGCGCTTATGTTGTGTGCATTTTCTTCTTCTAGTGTCCGTGTCTGTGTGCGCGCCCTATTCAGCTAAAAGGTATTCTGATTACTTAGCATCTATCTATAGTTCAAAAAGAGACAATGAGAGAATCGAGGGATGTTAGAGTGTCTGATCAAATGCGCGTCATGAGGGCTGGCAGATATGAAGAAGAAACCATTTTTGTTCTGGCACAGAACAGGTTCGCCACCTTTGCAAGGAATTCATATTTAGGACAGATGAGTTGAATTTAAGCCGAGACAAAATTCTATTTTTTTTATTTTCAGAATCGCAATGCGCTTTTTCAGCGGGCAGAGACAAAGCGCTCCCTCCTGTGATGCAGTAACGACGCGAAGAGGGGGGGACGTGAAAGCTTCTTTTTTTTTATGCAAACGCGATTGAATCATAAAGGAGCTGTAGTGCTTGCCGGAAATTCTTAAGACCGAATAACAAAAGTAAGACCGTGCCGCGGTAATGGTGAAAACATTTGGTGCGTGTGATAATGCTGAGAGTTCGCGCGAGTGCTGAGGTCCATTTGTTGTCGCTCCTTTTTTATACTTTGTCGTCAGCTCCTGTATGCAACGCAAAGAGAGTAAAAATGGAGCATCTCTCGCCAACTGGAATACTCTTTTGGTGTTCACAGCTTCAAGATACATTTCGTCAGAAATGTATAAGAAAAGAAGAAGCAAGAAAGAACACCGACCTGCATAGTGAGGAACGTTGGGCTCCCTTGTCATGAATTTAAAATAAGCTGAGGAAATGCAGGGCCCGAGGAGTCGTACTTTCTTATAAGGCAGTCTTTTTTTTATTATTTCTATGTGCATTTATTTGAGAATAACAAGAAAAGAGAAGTTCCGGCGGGCATCCGGCAAAAGTGCATCACAGGATTCTCTTTTTTGCTTTCTTTCAAGTGCCGGATTTGTAGGCGGGCGTAGTTCTGAGTGTTCCTTTTCATGTTTTGCTGGTGATCTCGAGCTTCCATATCAAGGTGCACTTTTCTAACTGAATTTTGATGGGTGTGCCAGTCATTATAAACAAAGTTTGATGCTGCTATGGTCTCAAGGAAACAGGAATCGTATTCAACACTTCCATTTACCGTCTTTTTTTTGCTACGCTTTGCAAGCGACATGCCATTGTAATAGAAGTGCGCAATGATCGCTTCTCCTTTTCAAGCGGGCAACTGTCATGACCTGAGCAAAGTCACGTCATGAAATTTTCACAAGTACCTTATGAAGCTCTCAAGCTACTGAAGTTACAAGTGTCAGCAAATCATACTTGAGGAATGGACTCTAAGAATCACGGGAATGAAAATTAAGCAGCGAGGGTCTGCTAATGTCTTCTGCAGAACCACTGACCAAATATAACTGTGAACCTATCCACCCAGTATGTGCTTGGCAGTACAAATAATGAACAACCAGTACAAATAATGAACTGCGATGCAATAAGAACCCTAAAAATAGAACACGTAAACAGGGCAGGATAGTAAAAAAAACTGAACACGGAACATATGGTCTGCCTTATTTTCACTTATTTTTTATTATGCCTCTGGGCACAATATTTAACCGAGGGAAAATATGAGGATTTTTTCCATTCTTTCTGAGAACACACAAATTGTAGATGGTAGATACTCATGGTACGCGTAAGCTTTTGCTAAAGCTTTTTTTTTTTTTACCGCACCTGCCTACATGCCGTACATGCCAGTACATGCCAAAAAAGCGGAGTCTCTTTTCTCTGATATCCAGACACAATGCCCAGTGAGCCAACACCAATGTCTTCGTTTCTGAAGATTCAGGTTTTGAAGTCTACACGTCGGGACTCATTGCTGCTCGGCTTTGTACAAATCCTTACAGGTGTACTTTAACTTCCTATGTAGCAATCGTTACACTCAGCATAACAATTTACTGTCAGGTATGCAAGTCAACTGTTCTTGTTCTGCTTCTACATACTTTGAGGAAAATAGTCATATTTTTCACCACAGTCTATAAACCTTCTATAAAATAATAGACATTCTCATATTTACTGCATAATGAAGAAAAAGGAAAGACGTAGCAACGTCATCAATCTATGCCCGATTTGTGCTACCAAAAGGAAACACAATAAAATAGGGAGAGATTGACAGAGCGAATTTTCGCATTCAAGAAAGGGCCAACCAAATTTCAGAGAAACGAGCAGAGAAACAAACATTAGCTCTACGAACAAAAAACGGAACAATCAATCTTTCTCGGCATACCTTAAGAGCTAACGAGGCAAGACGCGGAAACCAGCCAACAGAAACCTCAAGAAAGCTCAAAAGCGTGAAAAGTGCTGGAAAGACGTTCCGTACGCACTTTACTTCGAAAAGGTGCCAACGGAGCACCATGCCGTGCCTCCCTTTTCTCTGGAAAGATGGAGATATATTGTTTAAAAACATGTGCCTGACAGTCCCTGCCGCTTAATGGAGATCACCTTGACTGATCTAGACCCTGTATTTCTCAGAAACGGAGCGACTCGCGAAAGAATCCAGGAATTGAATGGAAGCAAATGCAGGAGAGGAAAAGTAGACGGGACTGTAAAGCGTGAAAAAAAGAAATAGTAGAGTGTTATTGGTGTGTGCATAAAAGACACAAAAAATTCCTGCAGAACATAGCTGTTTCCGAACAGATATACCTACGAAATCTTTTCCTGGACACAGCTATATATATATATATATATATATATATATATATATATATATATATATATATATATATATATATATATATATATATATATATATATATATATATATATATATATATATATTTCCACTCTGACAGAAGGTCTTCGCAGTCACGCCTTCATTTTTTTGTGTCCTTCCAATCCTGATATGCTTTATGTTTTATATGCTTTGGTTTTTTTTCTTTAAACTGAAGAAAAAAATTCTTTTAGTTCCACCTTTCAGACTGCAAGCTGTAACTTTAGAACGTCAGTTTCTCGTTTCTTTTTATTCCCCACTTATAAAATATCATTGTGTAAACTTTCACGAAAAACGAAACCTTAAAGGTTTTGCTATAGTGCAACAATATGAAACACAAAATAGGTACTAGATAGAAACGTGCTCGTGGCACTCGAAGCTTGGGGTAGTGGTATTCTTTTCTGTCTTTTTATGTGCATTGGAGTTGAATATAAACATGGTCTTCGAGATTACTATAATTTTCTTCTGTTTATTTAGATCCACATAAGGTCAAATCGATCTTCTTGGATAGTGTTCGTTCAGACGAAATTAGAAAATATTTGTCCACAAGACCGTAACCATAACCTTTTTCTGAACGAACGGATGGGCCCCGAAGCGAAGCCTGGGTTTAATGGTGTTTTGAGAACGGTCCCTTTTAAGAAAGAAATGTTCCTTATCTTGAGAACCACTTGAATCGTTGAAGTGGTTTAAAGAATGCAGGAAATAGGTTCGAGTTTATGTCTCTCTCTCTCTCTCTCACACACACACACACACACACACACACACACACACACACACACACACACACACACACACACACACACACACACACACACACACACACACACACACACACACACACACACACACACACACACACACACACACACACACACACACACACACACACACACACACACACACACACACACACACACACACACACACACACACACACACACACACACACGCACAGGTCCATAAGCGCACTGAGACTTCAGGAAATGACTGTAGACTTAAGTGGTGTGTGCGGTTTTTTTTTCAAAGGCGCTTCACTTCCGTATGTTGTCTGCGAGTGGGCTTCTGCACAATTTCTTTTACGCAACGTTCGCAAGTCGTGTGTCAAAGAATGAGCATATCCTTATATTGAGAAAAAAGGATGAATAAAATATATTTGTTTGTATTTTTTTTTCATTTTAACGTCAATGGAGTAATAAAGTTGGTTTAGCGTGTGACGATAAGGTAGTTGACATTCGTGCATTCGTGAACTTTGCTCTTTCAAAACAAGTAGCAAGTACAGTGAGTTCAGTAAAAAATTCTGCATTTCAAAATTCTTAGAAGTACTGAAAGCTGTATAAATTGCAGGGGGGATAGCCAGGAGGAGTAATTAATGTCGTTGTTATCCACATTGTTTTGTTTAGAAAATACAGACTCTTAATTAGTCACCGCAAGCTAACAGAGAATGAAGGCTTGAGCACTTATGGTGCTATCAGCTGTTCCTATTAATATGCATAAATAGACACATTGGTATTAGTTAGATGACAAGGTTTCTTTCACATTACGCAGTGGCTTCTTTCTTTGCCAGTTGCTCAAACCTACCGCGGTTGCACACCTTTTGTGCTACTGCATGTCTTTTGCAAATGAATGATTTCATCTTCATACAACTGTTCATAACGCCTTCCCCGTCGAGAATACCTTGCAACCACGGGGCTGCACCTCACAGTTGCGAAAAGCAACGAAAGCGCTGCTACGGTTTCATAAGGCGGCCGGGCTGATTTATCAAGTTTGACGTTGAGCACGGAGCTGTTATAGTAGAATTTATCATCTCCTCTCTGACTTATTCTATCCATTCCCCCTTTCCCAACTCTCAGCAGCCAACCAGGCTGAGCTCTGGTTAATCTCAATGCGTTTATTTCATACTTTTAGTCATGCTCCTCCTCCTCTTACTGTCTAGTTTCTCGTTTACTTTTTTTGTGCATTGGTTTTGTGCTTTCGGCTGTGTATGCCAGTGTAGCTGACAGTTGTGGAGGCCGGTGTTTCAACAGCAGACGTTTTTTACACATTATAGACGACGTATCAATGCTTACTGGACTATGAGGCATAAATTTGAATAATCTCTGTTCTCCATGTCTGCTAGTTGAGCGCAGCCCTCATTTCCAACGACGGCAGACAATGTCTGAGTGTATGCTCGTGGCCCTGAAGATATTTTAGTAGATAAAGGCAGACAACAAACTGAATATCGTTTTTCAGTTGTTTCACAATATATTCTATTTGAATCTGAAATGCTTAAGAGAGGGTAAACAGCACCAACCAGCTGCGAGCATTGAATGAACGCATGCGAAAAAGAAAAATGCGCGAAAAAGGCACATACATAAAAAAAGAAACAAGAAAGACTGTAGGCAAGCCTGATGTGCTACCGAAAACGGTCGGCAAATTCCAAGACAGAACTATTAAAGGTAACACAACCATTTACAGAAAGCGAGATAGCGATCGCTAGAGCGCGGACAATAACTCAATCGGGGTCATCACAAGCGCGCGGCTCTGGAAAGGCGGCTCCTGCCAGAATGTGTGGTTGCTGCCGAAAACAAACGACACATTCAATTCCACGGCAATAAAAACACGAACGAAATCTCTTCTACATTGCGTACGGTCGAGAAAAGTTGCCACCGCGGGATAACAAAAGCCCGGACTCGAAGGAGCGCTGTTGTCTCTGTCAATCTTTCCTTCTTTATTCATTTGACCATCCCAGCTATTACACGAGATTTATTGCGCTTGTGCGTGGCCTTTTTTCTGCGACCCTGATGGCATTTTCCTATTGGCTCTTGTGTATTCACTCAAGGAAAATGCACCAGTTATGTCAAGCATGGGAAAGTAAAATAGTGCGTTTCTGGATATTACCGTTATACCGCAATCGTGAGAGAATACGTTTCAAACTATATGGATTACCAATCGCTCAAGTGGTTATCTATCTATCTATCTATCTATCTATCTATCTATCTATCTATCTATCTATCTATCTATCTATCTATCTATCTATCTATCTATCTATCTATCTATCTATCTATCTATCTATCTATCTATCTATCTATCTATCTATCTATCTATCTATCTATCTATCTATCTATCTATCTATCTATCTATCTATCTATCTATCTATCTATCTATCTATCTATCTATCTATCTATCTATCTATCTATCTATCTATCTATCTATCTATCTATCTATCTATCTATCTATCTATCTATCTATCTATCTATCTATCTATCTATCTATCTATCTATCTATCTATCTATCTATCGAGGACATGAGTGTATGAAGAACACGACCAACAGATCGTGATATGGACAGCGTGAAAGGTCACTCGTATAAGTCATGAAATCCTCTCACTCAGATTTCGTGGCGCCTAACCGCATACCACAGCCCATGGAAAGCAGGTATGTACCACACATTATTTGTAGTTACCGGAACCCGCCACAGTGCTTGGTTATGGTGCTCGCATGCTGACTCAAAGGTCACGTCATCGAATCCCAGTCGGTGCGGCCGCGTCTTCGGTGGAGGCGAAGATGATTGAGGCCCATGTACTCAGATTTAGGTGCCGAACCCCAGGTAGTCGAAATCTCCGCAGCACTCTAATACGGTGTCCCTCATAATCATATCGTGGTTTGGGGACATAAAACTTGAAGATGGTTTCTGTTTCATTATCAAGAGCCTGGGCTTACTACGACAATTCAAGGCTGTCCAGAAAGCCCACAACGCCGCGGTGAGCCTAGGCCTTCCCCGTCCTATGAGAACAGCCCGCGATCCTTCCCCTATAAAACAAGGCGGATGCCTTCAGGGCCTCAATAGAGTTCCTTATCTATCCATCTAAGCCAACCCAGGAACGGCGAGATTAGACTTCGGAAATCTCAACGTGATTGCGTCAAGGAGCCCGTGTCACAGTTAATCTGGCGCCGGCGTCGGCAACGTTGTAGAAGAGAAAAAAATTCTGATGTACATAATGAACGAAAATAATGGTTCAAGCCAGGTATTCTGCATGGTAGGTATTCTGTATGACAGTCAAGCATGCCAGGTATTCGGATTATATTTGTATTAGTTTAGTAAGGTTTTCTGAAATTGACTTTACTGGACTTGACAAGCAGACTTTCCATCATAATGATCACATAATGCTTCTGTAAAGAGCCAATAGTAATATTTTATCGCACATGCATGGATAAATTCTTGACGATGCGACAAGTCGTAAGCTGGTAATTTCATTATCAGTAGAGACGTGGGATAAAAGAGAAGAAAATGAAGCATAGGTGGCTAGCCATGAAGCAAATTTGTCTTGTGCGGAAACGTTCATTACGTAGGAATATTTGTGCCATCCTAATGTCTCAACAACACGTTTTGAGTTGCTATTTACTAATTCATGTAAGTGCGAAAGTACGTACGCAGTTACTGGTGAAGTGTTTTCCTTTACTATTGTCGGCATAATAAACTATATCAGCTCAAGTTGCGCGAAGTGTGTAAATGAACTGTCATAGTTTCGAAAAGTAAAAAGAATTTAACGACTTGGGGATAACGTGAGATTGGAATCGTGAGCCTCTCTTCGAAGCTTCGCTCAACAGTATTCGAAAAAATCAACAAAGCTGGACAATGAGCGCTATATTAAAATAAAAAGCTGTCATTCTCGACATCTTAGCATGTCAATGAGCGTCACTGAGCTAACCAAAGCCAACGTTAGGTAGTAATGCGCGTGAGGTGGCTTCTCTAAGAGGAATCAACTTTTCAACGTCACCGACAGCATGGGGCGTCAAATATACCCATTGAAGATGCTGCACACAAAAGCTTCTGTAAGAATTGTTGCGTAGCTACCAATCGCATTCAGTCATATTTCTCGTAGTCATTTTTGGCGGGAAACAAACATCTCGGGAACGAGAAAACATCAAATACGGAAAAACATTACGCTGGTTGAGAACAACGTCTTACATAATTACACTGACACGTAAAAAACGGTGCATATTTAAAATCTGCAATTTGTTACCTTTTGCGCGGTGTACAGGCCTATATTCCCATACGGCGCGCTGTTGGTCTCAAAGAACGAAATAATGTAGGCACTGACGGTGAAGGCTCATGAGCAAAGGCAGAAACGGTGACTGAGTGTTTAGAAAAAAAACAGCGACGAAATAAAATGCTTCTTTTTTTTACAGGCAATAGGGGAACGCACGTAGGAGTGAAGAAATGGCGCGACCTAAATTGTTGAACTCTGCCGAAACGCAATAGGGGGGTGGGATTTGCACGCACCTCTGAAAGTGCTGACGAAGACTGCAGAGGCATCAAGAGAGCATTCGAGGCTAGGTGGCAGTCTAAACTGCCGGGTGAAGGGATGTCGTCGCAACGCCTCTTTTCAACAGCTGTGATGCGCTGTAAAAACAAGAACCAAGGATAGAGAAGTTAGAATGCAGTATTTGAAAGAAAGAAAAAGAAATGAAACGAACGCGACAATGAAAGCTCACACGCAATTCTCGACTCTATTTTACTGTTTCGTGTTCTCTCCCAAAACAGCAGAGTGCAAGACAAAGAAGAGGCATTCGGGAAGGAAGAATGCAAGATAAATACGAAGTGGATGTTTTTTGAAAATTCTTCTTTTGGGAGGTGTTTCTCTCACGTTCTTTCTTTGAATTTGTTATTTCTTTCAGCGCTTGGAATCAGCCCCCCGCGGCGCACCTTTACCGTTCACCAATGGTGCGATGCAGCATAGACGCCTGCAACCACCATATCGGTCGGCTTATTTTTCATTCTAACGTTGTAATGACTAAAAATGGCTTTGGCCATTGTTTACCTGGAGTGTTTGACGTGAAAGGTGCGAAAGGCGCTTAGCTCTATGCCTCCGTCATGCTTTCACTTCGGCTCAGATTTTGCTTTAGAACTACTCGATCAAGGTGTTCCTGTACAGCAATTATATTATAAGCTGAGAGTAATAAATCTCCCTCATTCCTTCTAGTAAACAAAAGGAATAATGAGAGGAGTGCTGCATTTAGCAAGACAATGTGAGCTCTGTTGCGTTATTGGTATTTCATTTTATAGCGGCTTTTGTTTCCCGCTTTATTTGTTTAATTTTACGTAAGCGTCGAACAACAAGCGCAAGCATCGAACAACACGGCTACTCGCAACGCTATAAAGTAGCTGAGGCAACCAAAAGTAAATATAAACAAAATACATATTTGTTTCAGTGTCGTTTTGCCGCTGTTGTGCACAAGTGCTGGCGTCTTGTTTTCTTTTTCCCGTGCGAGTTGATGTTTGAAAATTTGCAAAGCAGGTCCATACATAGGAACCTAGGAGTGTTGTTGTGCGTTTCGCAAGAAAGTACCCAGGCGTAAGCGGCGACGAATCCTCTTTGTCCAGCATATTACTTTCGTGCACGCTTGTGTAATCGAACGCAGCAAAGCCAGCCACTGTTATTAGCAGGCCTGCCTCGCGTGACTGTCGCATAGCTGGTTGGTACTGCGGGCGAAGAAGAATAGATATTGGATATAAATCGAGCAGGCAATTTCTTACTCGAGTACGGCCAGTACGTTTCGAGAAAGCTAGCTCACCACCGTGTAAATATGATGACACCGCGCTCGAGAGAAGAACACACCAAAATAAAAGAAAAAATGCCTTTGCTATAATTAAAAAGAAGATATGACGTAATACTGTGAACATTTTTCATTGTTCTTGTATGCTCCTACGCCATGGCAAAGTCATAGATAAGCAACTATCTCACTGCTTTACACTGCTAAGCTTGGTTAAAGTTGTGAAATCTGCGAATATCAGCTCCATAGGCTTTTCTCCAAACAACCTCATAATTTTGTCAACAACCAGTAGAAAATCTAATAGTGGTCACCTGTTCTCCATCTATACGGCTTGGCTGCAACCGAAGTGCAGTGACAGGCTGGCTGCTGTGTTACGTGTGTTGTTTCATAATAATATCTGGGGTTTTACGCCCCAAAACCACGATATGATTATGAGAGACGCCGTAGTGGAGGGCTTCGGAAATTTCGACCATTTGGAGTTCTTTAACGTGCACTGACATCGCGCAGTTCACGGGCCTCTGGCATTTCACCTCCATCGAAATGTGACCACCGCGGCCGGGGTCGAACCCACGACCTTCGGGTCAGCAGCCGAGCACTATAACCACTGCTCCACCACAGGCGGACGTGTGTTGTTTTATAGCTAGTAAGTGCTTTTTTGTGGGTTTTTTTTAACACGAAAGTGTTTTATGCCAGGGTCCACCACGGCTCCACTGACGTATTTCCGTCACGGATACGACGTTGCAAAATATACACTAATAGATAGCAAAGAAAAAAATGGCCGCGTATCTGCGTGCTTCGGTGCAAATGTCGTCGAAAGACGATAGTCTTCTGCCGTCCGTACTAATATATGTTTTGCCTTGCTCCAGACAGCGCCTCCTCTATGTTGAATCGGCCGCGTGTGGCTGGCATTGATAAAAAAATTGAAGGACACTTTTTACATTCCAAAGTGCGTTCGGCGAAAGCTTGTGGCCATTCGACTGACTATGCCATGTCTTTTTGTTTTGTCGGATGGACGGATGGAAGGACACGAAATGACAGACGGACAGAGGGACACATGGACGGACGGACTGACATGGGTGGACGGACGGACGGACGGACGGACGGACGGACACACGGGCGGATGGATGGATGGATGAACGGACGAATGAACAAACGGACGGACATGGACGGACGGACAGGGACGGACGTACGGTCGGACGGATGGATGGACGGATGGATGTGAGCATGAGACATTAAAGGCTTTCGCCTTAAAAGCTGCGAAATTTCTACGAGAAGTCTTGAAGAAGCAGACCTGCACCTTGGGTGTTGCGATGCAAATTATTCTTTTGGTTCCCTACGGCTCTCTCTGGCTGAGCCACCGAGCGTCTTATTGACAAAGCCGTTGGTTTAACAAACCAACACACGAAACCTTTAATCAAGAATAAAGTTAAAACTATATATGTACACAAAATTACACTTAGTGAAAAGTTCACTGCACACGGTAAACCACTCTTAATAACAACCAAAACGTAAGTCCAATGATCTAAACTAGATAGTCTAGCTCTAACGTGGGTGAGCGGCCGAGCGGAGAAGAACCCGAGTTGAGTCTGACCAACACACGGATGCTTGACTGGTCGAGTTGACGTGGGCTGGCTGGCGACTATGATAGAGTGGCGGCTGGTGGGCGAGACGTTGAGATGCAAGGGGCAGACGGGGACACGGACGGACGGACGGACGGACGCCGGACGGACGTGAGCATGAGACATTAAAGGCTTTCGCCTTAATAGAGGAGGCGCTGCATGAGATATGGACGCCATCTGGCAGTATTGTAGGGAAACATGAGCTCGTGCAGAACCCAGGGCCACTGCCAGCGGCAGCACCATATCGTCGGCCGAGGGCTTCTTCGTGCATAGCGTCGCATTTCATGCATAGCGTCGCATTTTCAGTGCAACCTAAGAAACACTAGGGTATTTATAATTACGTATCTATGTATTTTTGATAAAGGAACACACCTCCTGATACTTATGTACTGACGTTGCGTTTCATATATGCGTAATATTCGCTTTTTGGCCGAGAATGTTCACAAGTATGAGCCCCAATACCAGTTAAAGATGGCTGGGTGTTCAGGAAGTGGTTAAACTTTGGCCGGGTAGCTGAATCGGTTGACAGACAGACAGATAGAATGACAGACAGACAGACAGACAGACAGACAGACCAAAATTTCTGCGTTGAAGTATCCCAAGAAAGACTATCGTACAAGAAAAAGTTCCGTCACCGGCAGTCAACCTACAGCATTCGCTCCGCAGCGCGCGGCGCGAAACAACTCGGCCACGGATCTTACGCTCCACGAAGTACTAACGACGATCTATTTATATACACCATTTACTGTCGGCGGTACTCAGAGATCGGTGACTTCAGCGTGTTCTTTTTTGACTAGCGAGATGGTGCGACAGGCGCGAGGGTGGCGCTTTAAAGGTCGCAGCTCCGCGCTTTGCGATGCGCGCGCGCTTATCTCGTGATCGTGGCGGTTTGTACGTCTTGTGCTGGCGTTGAAGTTCCAGAGCGCACGAAGGTCAGTTCGCTCGCTGCAGCGGCCGCGTATGCGAAAGAAGCGCTGCTCAGACTGTGGCAGCCTTCGCGCTCACCCGTGTGCTTATATTTAGGTGCAGATTAAAGAACCCCTGGTGGTCGAAATTTCCGGAGCCCTCCACTATGGCGTCTCGCATAATCATATCGTGGTTACGGGATGTTAAACCCCAGGTAATATTGTCAGTTTGTGCTCGTCCTGTGCATACTTGTGTGCTTGTTTCGTGCGTCCTTCTTTCTATTTGAGCACCACGCTTTCAAGTGACGAGCTGTGACAGTTGTTAGTTCGCACTCGTCCTGTGTATGTTCTCTTTCGTGCGAACCTTTCTGCTTGAGGAGTGAGCTGCAAGTTTCGAGCTGCTTGCCGTTCTTGTCGTGGCATTACAATTCGTTGCTATAGCATTCATTCATTTGCCCTTGTGGTGAAACAATGCACAATAAACGCTCAACAACCTCCGTGAACACACGTTTCACTTTCGTGTTTTACCGATTCCTATGACAGAGGAATCAGCCATGTTTTTTTCTAATTTCGCTGCCGAAACTCAGCGGTGAATTTTGGTATAGTTAACACGATTTTTTAGCTCCTTGGCATGGTCTTGTAGAAAGCATAGCAAGATTGTTAGCAACGGGCTGAGCTCCAACTATATAAAACATTTCCATATGAATAAGACGCGCAGTACATTTACTTATCCTAGCCTTATCCATAGAAATGGCGGGAAAAAAAACGAGAAATATGAATCACGCTGCTTGAAGTGATTAATTATTGAGTAAAAATGCTACCATAAGTAAACAGAAAAAATATTTGGTGAAACAAACTAAGCCGCGCAAGGCTTGAAACAGCAAAACTGCAGCATTCTGAAGACTAATCTGGTTGCTTCAAGGTTGTTTCTAAGTCTTCGCTAGGTGATGCAGGCTGTTTCTACGGTTGCTTCTACGTCGTTGCTAAGCTTTAGCTAGGTATTGCTAGGTTGTTTCTACGTTGATTCTCACCGCAGACAGGTTGGAGTTAAACCAAAGAGAGTAACAGGCGCGACACGGATGTCCAAACACAAGCGGCAGAAACTCGCACTGACTGAAACCAAGCGTTCGCACATCTCTTAGATCTACGGGCGCGTTGTCGTTGGCGTAGGCCTTTCATCCCTCCGGGGTCTTCTCGCAGCCGCCGTTGCCTTTTCCGTTACCAAGTAAGCCCTCGTTGTACTTACTCAGGGTCGTCGGCTCACCGCTGTCGCTTCGGAGGCCATTAGTAGGGCTAATTGTTGCCTTCTTCCTTTCTAGTGGACCAGTGGTGAGAAGCGGGATTTCCCAATTTCTGAGGCACATGCCCGTTTATGATGATTATAGTTTTCTGATACGCCACAAAAATTACGGCTAGCCTTAACAGCGTCGCCGTTAAAAAATTGGAGAAAATAAAAAAAAATTATGCCATCTCCCGCCAAAGGGAACCATATGTAGATGCGAAGCACCGGGCGCTAACGCTTACACTGGCGGCGGCGTCGATGCTGGCGCTCATCGCAGCGTTGCGCAGGAGAGAAATCTGGGGAGGCGCAATCACGCAGTGATGGACCGGTGTTTCCTACTGGAACCTGCCAATGGCTGTTAAGGCGCAATGAGAGACAGAAGACTCCGATTGGACACAGAGACCCGCAGTCCGCTTTTAGTTAACGCGCACGCTGCGAATTTTCATCCTTCGACAACGCACAGGAGAAATCTCCCACCGGCACAACCTTGCAGGTCAAGATCCAGTGCCTATATATACGGGATGGCCAGTGAACGGTTGTGCAGTGCGAGCAGTCGGTTTTTTCAATCAAGAAACTCGCTAGCAGACGCTGCCTGCGTCGGCGTTGCGAGGTGAGAGAGGGGTAGCGTAGGAGAGGAGAGAGGGGGTAGGAGACACGCATGCGCAATGGGGGTGTAAACGGCATGGGAGGGATGCCTAGAGGAGAGAGGGGGGGGAGCGTATGAGAGGAGAGAGAGAGGGGGGTGAGGACGCGCATGCGCAGTGGGGGGTGTGGTCGCCGCAAAGAGGGATGCCTAGAGGAGAGAGAGGGGAGGAGACGCGCATGCGCAGTGGGGGAGCGGGCGCCGCTGGGAGAGATGCCTAGAGGAGAGAGAGGGGGAAGCGTAGGAGAGGAGGTGCGTGGAGAGGGATTGCGCATGCGCAGTCAGGGTGGTCACGCCGCACACCACCACCACCACCACCGGACTGAACTTCGCCATAAGATGCTTCACATCTAAAAGCTCCTTATTAATGGTCACCTTTTTTAAATTTTATTCGCCGGCTACAGATGGGCACCACACGTTCATGCGATACCCCTGCCCTGTGGGAATCAGAGTACGAAATGTTTCTCTGAGCTTGCCGGAGTAAATGGTACGGTGATATGTCAGATGCTGTAGATCTCAGTGGCGAACACTCCCACCATTCCTCAGGCTGAACTTTGAAGAAAAAGCGGTAGTTTTAACATCATTGAAACGTGTTGGTGTAGAAAACAACACGCCCTCAGCAGTGTAGAAGGGTGCTATCCAAGGAAATTTGGCGCTATATAATTGTGCAAGGCGGAGTGCACTCAATTTTTTTAGAGGATGATTCTGATGCCGTCAAGCAGGAGAAAAAATTGTTATTGGGTTTTATTCCGCCTCTTTATGCAGGAGCATGTTCCCAATGGTGAGAGTGTATGGCGTTTGTGCTATCGCATCCTCTTTTGAAATCACTCATCCGTAACTTAATTTTCCTTAGATATGCGTATCTCAAAGCATCGTTTTCTTTAGCTGTCGCAGCCTTGACATTTTAGTGTCATTCGATTACTGATCAGTCAGTAGCCCTTTGAAGAAATTTATTTCAAACTGCGGAAGTGATACTGGCAAGGGGTTCGCTGTAAAACACAGTTACAATGGTGATTTCTGGATGAAGAAAGGCGCAAAAAATAAACTTGCTTTTGTTTCTCTCATGCCTCGATTAAACATTTGAGCTGTCGGCTCGCCTTTGGTTTGATACAGTACCTGGTCATGCACAGTTTATACAGGATACACGACATTAACACGTTAAGTCGCTGTTTCTATTGCAACCCCTGAAATCTGAATACACTATTGATCATTCTTTGTATTACTTGCGTTTCCTTGAAACTCACGCAGAGAAGCACAGTCTATGCTCTGGCGTAAGCGCAAACTGTATTTATGTATATATTCCTAAGAAACTTCGATACTGGGCATAAAAAATGAAACGTATAGAAAAATAAGCGTATACTTTCTTTATAGACTGCATTCAAGAAGCTGCAATAAAAGAGGCACTTTGTATTCTTGTTTTTAATAGGAGGAGAAGGAGGAATAAATTTTTATTCAAGCGAGCAGTTTGATTGGCTGGGCCTCGGCGTCCCATGTCGGGGCGTCGAGGCGGTGAAAAGGCAAGACATTGTTTATGATCAGTTTTTTTTTATTA
>JALIZH010032290.1:0-16220 GCA_030522465.1 Rhipicephalus appendiculatus
TTGTTTCGCCTTACGGAAAGCTGCTTCTTGAGCCAGTCCCCAGACCCAGGATGTGTTGCTCTCTAATAACTTGTACAGCGGTGCAAGTAAGGAAGACATGTTTGGCACGAACTTCGAATAGAATGTGAGCATGCCCAGGAAGGATCGTAACTGCTGAACATTCTGTGGGTTAGGGGCTTGCGCGATCGCCTCGACGTTCCTCTCGATTGGATGCAGGCCCTCACGGTCAATTTGATGGCCCAGATACGTCACTGACTCTTGTCGAAAACTACACTTGTCGCGCCTGAGCTTTACACCATGCTCACGGAAACGCTGCATTACTTGTCGTAACCTGCCGAGACTGCCATGTTTTTCCGACACCAAGACGTCGTCGAGGTTAGCTTGGACACCTGTCAAGCCCTGCAGAACGGTTTCTATCTTTCGTTGGAAGATAGCGGGCGCGGGAAGCTATGCCGAACGGCAGTCGGTTGAAGCAAAACAACCCACGGTGTGTGTTTATTACGCACAGGTTTCTTGACTCCTCATCCAGGGCAACTCCATGACACGAATAACGTGAAAATCCTGTCCCGTACGTCGTCAAACCCTTTCCTGCGGACACGTGTGGCACATACCCGTATACTATGGCCGCGGCATGCGGGTATGCGCCACATGTGTTTGACAATTTATATCTACCCAGGAACGGCGAGGACACATATTAGTAATTTAAATGCGAGCTTTAAGAAAAACTGGCGTCGGCAGCGTTGACCCGACGAATGCCAATAATAAATATCAGGGTCCCAGCAGGAATCGAACCCAAGCAATCTGTGTGGCAATCAAGTATTCTACCACAGAGCCGCGCCAGGTCTCGGAACTGCTTTGGAACAGGACCCTATGCAGGCGTAATGTTGGTGAAACGTCATTTGTGGTTGCAGTGCTGCCCATCTAATTTTATAAACATTACATATGTACTCCAATGATACAGGCATCAAGTCGGGTTAGCGTCCATTGATTTAAGTGCCATCCACTGAAGTTGGTCTACGTAGCACTATCCAGGGCTATCATCCTCGCAAGGACAAGCGCTACATTTAAGCTTACTGCTTCTGGTGTTGGTAATACCCATGTTTCTGTTGGCATTGTTACGCAGCTGTAAACACCTGGTTACATGAAACATATGCGCCTGTTCAACATATGTCTGTGCGTACATCGTGTACCTATCTATAGCGTCATTTTGTAACACTTCGCTCAATAAAAAAACTTGCAACCCAGTCACCTTGCCTCCGCATGCTTAGCATAACATCGATTCCCACGGTACTTGGGATCTGCCGTATTTTTTTATATTTGCTTTTTTTTTACTTCGCGCCGCAGCGGTTACGGACACCGACGGCGGCGGACAACTACGGCACCGGAAACGGCTGTTGTGATCTCGTAACAGCTTTCGCTGTAAAGCTCCTGTCCGCGTGTGTGCCACACCAGTTTCCCCGCATTCCTCGTTTTGGGCTGATCGTGGACGCAAAGTCACGTGCTAGAGCCATAGACCGGATGCATGTTGTTCAGCCATCAGAAAGATTGTAAGACTGCGCCGGAACTGGTGCGTTACTTATCCATGTCGCTTTACCTCTTGCATGGCTTCAGCGGACAAGACTGCGTGACAGTGGACACCGACGCCGTTGTCTGCCATCCATGTGATGTTCCTACGCCTGTTAAAGGATGTTGTTTCTTAGGCGCTCATCATAGGCGTGCGCACGAGGGGGGCAGAGGGGCGACCGCCCCCCCCCCCCAGACACCTAAGAGGGGGGGGGCGCAAAGTTTACCCCATACGTTGACTTAATAGGGAAGGGGGCGCTGCGACGAACCTTCGCCCCCCCCCCTGAACGGTAACCCTGCGCACGCCTATGGCGCTGATGATAAATCGCAAGAACAGGTGAAATATCTATCAACCATTCCCCCAGAACCGCTAAAGCGGAGAGACACGAGAAGCAAGCGTGCAAACCTGGCCAGTCGAGGATGGTTGATCAAGCGCTCAGCTTCATGTGGTGCGCTTGATCAAATTATGCGGCCCTCAGCACGACGTTGAAACCCTCCCCCCATTCCCTTTATCGCCTCCCATCTGAAAGAAGACATCGCAGTTCTGGCCTAAAATGCATTTACACTAGGTACCTATGTTTGATTGCAACTTGTGAGATGCATGCTGAAAATAAGCGTGATTTCTAATCCAGTTTTGTGAATTCTTGTCAATTCACGGAACTTATTCTCTGGGCCTGCAAATTCTCATACAACGCCCTGATTCGGCGTCCGGCCCCCCCTGCTGTGCCTGCTTCATGCAACTTGGCCCTCCACCTGAAAAGGTTGCCGACCTCTGCATAGTCCAATAAATATATTGCGGGCTGAACCAAAGAGAGGCGTTTACCGTCAATGTCCAAGCGCCGGTGTATTTCTCTTATATTATTAGTGTTATCGCAGAAAAATTCCTAATATAATCGAGACACCTGACTTGCTGACGTTGTAGACGTAGCGCCATTTTCCTTCGAGCCGAATTCTGCGTAGGTAATTTACTTGACGCAGCATATTGCATGAAGAGCTTCGTGTTGCCACTTCTTGTGACATGGAGTAACGAGCACACCCGTTCGCTCCAATAACTCTCCGCCTGTCTGCAAACGGTGCGTCTCATCTTTTCCGACCCATTACTCATTGCACAGTTCCCATTCTGTGATGCTTGTTTGCTTACATGTCTTTCTTCGGTTTTTACATACGGGAATAAGAAAACCAATGCGCAGCGTTTTAAGTTTACATTGAATTGCGCTTTATGCAGAAAGGAAGAACAGAAGATGGCCTACCCCGCACACGCGCTGCGGGATAAGGGGGGAGGAAATGACGTTTTAGCGGTCGCATAGACTGACACAATTGCGGCAGTCACAAGCGAGCGCGTACACTAAGAGGGCGCCATCAACTTCAAAAGCTAAAGTCAAATTATTGCGCCTTTCGTTACCCTAAACCGATCAAGCACGCCGAAAACAGTCATCTAAACATGCCGACAACGTCCACCGTACGTCCACTTCTCTAAAGCGAATACCCAGCAGCATTGCCACGTCAGACGAGGCGGCTTCGGACGAGGCGGCGTAACCAAAGGCGAAAGAAAATGGAGCCTAGATGCATCCAGACAAAATATAGCGAAAATATTTACTTGTAGCCAAATATAGCCAATTGTTCTTTGCGATTTTTTTTGTTTATATATGCATTTTCACATGGGACACTACAATCTTTTTTTGTGCAACCCGTCCTTAGTGTTTGAAACAGCTTGCGATCATGAAGTTTAAAGTCTCTATATTCACATTTACGTGTGGAGAAGCGCACTGAACTTTGAGCCAAGCATTACGAGCAGGATCGACGTGTTTCCGTAAGTGTAGTAGTTGTGTGCCCAACGTGGGCTTACCACGAACGTCGACTACACTGGCGTTTAAAGGCTAACGTATGGTCCGACGTAACATCAGCACTCACGTTAGAGCGTAGACGCCAGCGTTATCGAAGCGAAGTGCACTTTGCGGGGCACTGATGTCAATATCACAGGTAACGTTTGTTAGCGTATTCTCTCGTGGTCGAGCAGCGCTTGAAATAAGCTTGCTGAATCGTAGGAATACAAACGTAATGTTTAGTAGATTATAAAATCAGAGTCAGCACTAGGACCACAATTGACGTCAACCCGACATGACGTCTGTATCATAGGAGCACAAATGTAATGTTTTATAAAACTAGATAGCCAGCACTGCAACCAGAATTGACGTTGCGCCGACATTACGCTTTGCATAGGATCTTTTTCCAAAGCAGTTTCAAGACCTGGAGTGGCTCTGTGGTAGAATACCTGACTGCCACGCAGAATACTCCAGTTCGATTCCTGCTAGGACCCTGATTATTATTCTTTGCATTCGCCATTTGCGTCGCATTCTTTGCAATTAAATTACCAGTGTCTATTTCTACTGCGAACGGCGAGAACAAAGTGTCAATCCCCTGTGGCGCATACTCGCATAAGGCGGCCCGTTGTATACGGGTACGTGCCCCACGTGTCTGGAGGAAAAGGTTTGAGCACGTTCGCGACCGGATTTTCACGTCACTCCAGAGAACACCAGAGAACCATACTCGTCAAAGCCTCTTGCCCTCAATGCCAATTTTGCTCTACACCAACTCAAGCAAGTGATCACGAGAGCACCCAGACGTAGGCGGCTAGATATAGATAGATAGATAGATAGATAGATAGATAGATAGATAGATAGATAGATAGAGACGCTTCAAGTGCCTTTGGTACGCTAAGAAATACTTCGTATTTAAAAATACCCAGATAACTACGTTGAGTGAGTTGCGTCCGACCAGTCCGATTGCGCTTGGGCAGCGACATTTCAATGCCAAGTCTTTTTTAGGACCAGTTATCAGCAGCTCGGTAGTATGCATGAAGCAGCACAAGGTGATGGGATATTTTTAGAGCTTTCATAGAAAAAATTTATGATCAATTCCACGAGCGTTTGCTGCCAGCCCCATTAACTGTCATTTCATGTGTCGAACTGAGGTTAGTGGAGCCAATTAAAGAGTAAGCCCAGTTCAGCCTGAATAAAGTAGTGTTGTTACAGCAGTAGAAGGTAGCGCAGCGGAAGTGGTTGATAATATTGATTGCTGAGGATTTTCTTCACAAAACCACGACATGACTTTGAGAGACACTGTAGTGGAGGAGTCTGGAAATTTCAACAAACTGGGTTACATTAAGAGGCAACTAATCTAAGCACAGGGGTCTATAGCATTGTGCCTCCATCGAAAAGTGGCCGCCTCGGCAGGTATTCGACGCCGTGACCTTCGCGCTAGCATTCGAGCAGCAGTACTAGCTCACCATGGTCGGTGAAATCGTAGATACTTTCTCCCGCCATAGCAGATGTCAAAGCAACGAACGAGCGGTGGGCACAGGCGTCGAAATGTGTTAGTGGGTGAAACGCGTGAGCTCTTTATTCATGGTCATGTCCGGCTGCGCCTAACTTATCATTCTTTTCAGCGTTATCGCTCAGGCATGTGCAGGTTCTACAGTCCTACACCACTACTCACATTGCCCCAGCAATCTGATGGGAAAACAAGATTACACGCTTGGGAATCGGCGAAATAAAATAAGGTCCCGACACAGGAAGGCGCGTCTTGTACATGTACAGGTACACAATCGACTCCTTGGGCGCCATTTTGAAATTGCGGCCGTGGCAGTGGAGCTAAGAAATAACAATAAACTTTCACTCACCAAACAGTATCCTCCTTCATTTATAATCTTGCCTCTTCTATAGCAGTCGTCAGAGTTGTATCCGAACTACAAAGCATTCCAAAAGACATTGTAGCAAAGCCGAAATTTTAAATCCTACATACCTTAATGTTAAATACGATATAGCACTTCTTTCGTTGCAGAGGTGAGTTTCAGACGGGCTATGCATCTGGCCGGTGATGTTTAGCGCGCTCCGGCAACAGTGGTCTGAGCGCAGCGCAGCTGTACACCCAGCAACAAATGGTCATGGAAATGTTAAAAATGCTCTGACATCAGAATTTCTACGCAGGTGCTCTAACACCAATGCCCGATGCTCTAACCACTACGAGGCATGTGTAGTTCTTTCTTGTTATATGGGAGGAGATACTTGGTAATCACGACGCACTACAGAAACAGAAGGTTACCCTTAAATCATATCATGGATATCTGGCAAAACGTGCGAAACCATCCTGTAGTACCTTCAGTCTTGCGGCAATTCTTGCGTTGCATAAATACTAGGGCTGTGCGAATGGCAACATTTTGGGTGCGAAGCGAATTCGAATATAGAAGTTTGAGTGCGAATAAAATAGAATATTTATCGAATACTTGGAAGCGAAATTGCAGAAAAATGTTGGAGAGGATTCCCAAGCGTATTCTTATGAGATAGCAACATGAGATAGTGATAGCTTTTCTATTCACTAGGTTGGTGAAGCGCTGGAAGGTGGTGTTTCAAGCTGTCTTATCAAGAATGAGGCAATGCAGCGGCCAAATTGGATTCAAGGACATTCTTGCTACCAGAACTTGGCACGTGATAAGGCGTAGGGGATGTTCTCGTTGTACTGTAGCGCCGTTTCCACTTCCTGATCGAGCTTCTTTTCTTTTGTGGCTGCAAGGATGCTTTTGTGCAGTCTCGACAATGTTGCTTATTTGTACGGGACTTGATTCATGTGTCCGTTAACCTGAGAAGCTTCTGGAGCCGGTTGTTGCAGCAGGTCTGTCAATACCTTTAGAGCTCGAGCGACACTCGCTCTGGTTGAGCCGCGCTTGTTTTGCAGCTGGTCCGAATTATCTATAGTTATGGTATGGCGGGAGTCTCTGGAGCGGTAGTCCCGGGTTTCGGCACCAGTAAATATTGTGAAATGACTGGTTCTCTTGATGTGAGAGAGATATATATCGCTTTATTGCCAATACGGAAGGCAACCTCCTGAACCACTAAAGCGCGCGTGCCCCTGTGCCTTCGATACCACCTCCGCTTCCTATACTTCGATAGCATGACAAGCTCCAGGTTGCTCCGTCCCAGGTTATATTGTCATGTGGCCGTGGCGGCGAAGACGACGGCAGTCGGGCTATTAACTTTATTTTGGCGAACCTGCGCCCAGGAAACGAATAGTCAAACTACAAGCAATACTAGGTGTACATTGATAGCGGCGAAACTGATCAATAATCTGATTGATAATAGGATCTGCGGTAAGACGAGTCGGTGTTTATGCACGCGGCATCGAACATATGAGTCTTAGCACCGGTGGTCGTGTTAGAGCCAGAATGAACTCAACTGTTCGCCTTAGCGCGCTCAAGCTTATCAGAAGATCCTGAAATAATCTGGAATCTTCCCAGACATTCGGGCGCCGTTTGCGCAAGGCAGTGGTTATGCGTGTAACAGAGCAGTTACATAAAAATAGCAAAAGAAGCGTGCGTGGCAGTAGTTTTACATAGCCCACCCCCAAATAGATTACGATAACAACGGCCCAGCATCGCCAGACGCGGCTCTCCAATGTTCTTTTGCACAATACTACATTACTGGGCGGTGCCAAACTGTCTCTTAATATTGACACTTTCTAAAGAAGGTTCACTGACGAAGAGAACAAGGCTCGGCTGACTGGCAAGTGGCGCCCTGAACTGTTTTCGCTTTTGCTACATCTCTACACTACCCATCTTGCAAATAAACGCGTTCCGTTGTTACAATTGTGGTGTAGGTTCACTATCGCTTTCTCGCGTGGATGACGTCATCAACTGCCTACATTGAGCGTCATATTTTTCATTGGTATACTTGCGATCTGGGTATTAGCACATTACTATGGACGCGACTGAGAAAGAAAAGACGGCTTTTGTTCCGCCAGACAGTTTGTTTGAATTTAATGTTATGCCATTCGGCTTGTGCAATGCTCCTGCAGCATTTTAAAGATATGTGGGCACAGTCTTGCAAGGCCTCAAATGGGAAATCTATCTGTGTTACTTGGACGATAAGGTGACTTTTGGCCGAAGATTTGAGGAACATAATCATCGCCTTGGCGAAGTTTTAACCTGTCTGGAGGAAGGTGCGCTCACACTCAACTAAAAAAAAAGTCGTTTCGGAGAACGCGAACGGCAGTTTCTCAGACACTTTGTGGATAAAAATGGCGTTAGACCGGATCGGTAGAAGGTTACCGCTGTCAGCGACTTCAAGCAGCCGCAGTCTTTCACGGAGCTGCGAAGCTTACTTGACCTATGTTCTTACTTTCGCCAATTTATTTCGAATTTTGCTGATAAGATACAACCGCTGAGTGAGTTGCTGAAAAGGACGTCCCTTTTCACTGGACACTGGATTGCGAACCAGAATTTAGGCAGCAGCAGTTATTGCGGACTTCAGGAACGTTACTGCGCCATTTTGATCCTACTGCTCTCAAGGAAATTCATATAGATGCCGGTGGAATCGGCCTTGGCGCAATGCTCGATGAACAATGCACTTATAGAAGGCAATGCGCTTATAGAAGTCGCTATTAAGGAAGGCAGGACACGCTTATACAGGGACAGAACGGGTGCGCCTCTCAGTAGTTACCACAGTGCACAAGTTTCACCCATGCACACATCTCGTGGGAACCGAACGCTCGGTCAGGCCATAACGCCAATGTCACCCCATGCTGCGCAGTGACTCCGTGCGTGGCCCACATCTCGCCTACAAGAGCGGCAGCCGATGTCCTGCGCAAGTGATTGGCAGCGGGCCAGCCGGAGTGGCGGTTCTTGGAAAAGCGTGGGCGTGTGGTGCGCGGCCGGAACGTTGAGGGCTGACGGTGCAGCGCGTGTGTCCGAGAAGTGTTTCGGCGAGGTTAACTTTTGCTGAGTTGTTCTACAAATAAACTCCCCTTTCTGAGTTCGCATCGGTGGCTGCAGCATTCCTTGGGGTAGGCGGACCGAAGCCAACATCTGTCGCCCAACGGGTATCGCCGTCGCTAACAAGAAAGATGAACACGGCCTTGCAGTGACCCTTGGAAACTATGGAGCGTCTTGACTTGATCTCCACGGCATACAGCGCGGTGAGTGCACACGCCGAGTCCGCAACCTACCTTGCAGCGAGGGGCATGACGATTCCTACAATCGCCGAAGGACAACGGCTGGTGCCCCGGTTTGGGCAGCTGGGCACACTGGCGCACGCAGATGAAGAACCCGCGCTTGAGATTTTCGATAGAGTGGAAGAGAATGAGACAGAGTGCGGCGACAGGAAGACGAACAATGGCGAGTCGGACACCAACGGGAACTGCGGGAGGCCGCCTGTAACGACAAAAACGTCTGGGACATTTTGGCGGCAACAGAGGACAGAGATGCCAGCGATGAGACTATGGAGGTCTTGGTCATGCGTACCGACGACAACGACGACTTGAACACGCGCGTGGCGTAAAAAAATCAAAGCATATCCACGAGATGAATGATGGTGAGGTGGGCGAAGCTCCGGAGGTTATGGTTGATACCGTTAATCTTCCGAGCACGGCGGAGCACGGCGATGGCAGTAGCCCGATTCTGCTCGTTCCTGATGCCACAAACCGCGGTGAGGTTATTATCGAACCAAAGTCGATCACACACGTCGCAACTGTGGCCAAACGAATGAGCGAGATATTCCCGCTCGAACCGCGCGTCGGCTCCTTAAATGTAAGACCGCTGGCGCCGCTTGGTCGCCGCTTCCCGCGCACGTGCACCATCAAGGTCTGCCAGGCGCCACGCTCGCTTCGCCGCCCCTTCTCGGGCTCGCCTTTCGGGGTCTGCTGCTCGGAATGCACTTTGCGCCGCGGAGTCATTGGCGCGCACCGTCTCGGGATCCGCCAGGCGCCGCGCTCGCTTCGCCGCCGCTTCCGGGCTCGCACCGCGGGATCCTAGCGACGAGCACGAGCCGCCGCGGCCCTCCGCGCCCGCCGCTCCGCTTCGTCCATGCCCCACCAACGATCCGACACGTACGGCGACGATCCAGGAGACTGAGAGAGGCACTCGTTCCCCGCGCACCCAGGCACAGCCCGCGCAGCGACCAATCGGAGAGTAGCGGTACAGCGCCATCTAGAATATCATCACTCAGCTGCAGTTTGTATGTACTTCTATGAGACAGCGCCATCTATTATACTGTTCGGGAGATACTGCCGGTTACGCCTGACGCGTGACAAGGTTAGACTAAGAGGAGCTTCGCCCCTAAAACCGAGCCGTCGCAGCGACAGTGAGTAAGGGCTGATTCACACCGGCGACTGGTCGCGCGACCAAGTTAGTCGCTTTGCGACTGGCCGCACAGTAGCTGGGGCTAGAAGCCAACATGGCAGCACCCATGCAGACGCGACCGCCCGCTTCGATGCGAAATCGCGGTTGCTACTCGCCCACTCTCTTCACAGCAATGAATAAATGGGCAAATCAGCTATCGCTTCCTTGTCATCTCACTCTGGGGACAAAGCATCGGATATGTTCTGTCTTTTTTATTGAGATTAGCCGTGTTCTTCAGCCCTGCCTGATAAGCCTTGTCTTCAAGAATCTGAGAATGAATCTTGGAAACACTGCAAAGTACCTACGAATACATTGCTCTCGAAGCTTCAGGATGTAAATATAAAGTAAATAAATGCGTAGGTTGCGAACTTACGGGCCACACAGCGCAGGACGACGACATGATACGTTCGATGCGGAAGGAAACTGCATAAACAGGTGTCGCCATGTTGACCTTTCCGGCACTGCCGTCTGCTTGCTTTCGCTCGCGTGCGCGCAGACGGACGCCGAGCAGACGACGCGACGCGACGCGACGCGGCGGCAGTGGGCGAGCGCAATAAAAAAAAAATGCACCCACCTCCCCGAAGGGAATCGTGAGGAAATGCGAATGCATTTCGCGCGCGCTTCACTCCATTTATATATGGTGCTTGTGGTTCGAAGAAGCAAAAGGCGCCAAATTTCTGCAGCCTGGTCGGGAGCACGGCGCAGCGCCTGTTTTCTTTTTTTTTTTGCTTTTCTTTTGTTCTTTTTCTTCTTTTTTTCTTTTTTTAATTTTCAAAAATTTTTTTTTCATATATAGCTCCGCCGAGCTCCCGCGATGCGAGCGCCCTCACGCACCAGAGCGCGCTCCTCCTCTCCACTCACTATAACACCTGCCGAGGCCACCGCGGACAACGCCAACGCCGGATTCCTGACATAGCCCGACTAAGAAATGCATTCGCATTTAAAACTGGGGATGCGTAAAGCAAGCAGCGATGGAGCGGTGTTTCCTACTGGAACATACCAATCGCTGCTAATGTGCAATGAGAGACAGAAGACTCCGACTGGACACAGACTCGCAGTCCGCTTTTAGTTAAGGCGCACGCTGCGAATTTTTATTGTTCAACAACGCACAGGAGAAATCTCCCACCGGCACCACCTTGGAGGTCAAGATCCATTGCCATATATACGGGGTGGCCAGTGAACGGTTGTGCAGCGCGAGCAGTCGGTTAGCAGACGTTGCTCGCTAGCAGACGCTAGTCTGCTAGCGAGCAGCAGACGCTAGCAGTCACAGGCAGCGTCTGCTAGCAAACTCGCTAGCAGACGCTGCCTGTGTCGGCGTCGCGAGTCGAGAGAGAGGGAGAGGGGGGGGGAGCGTAGGAGAGAGAGAGAGGGGGGGCGCGCATGCGCAGTGGGAGTGTGGACGCTGCGGGAAGAGATGCCTAGAGAAGAGAGGGGGGGAGCGTAGGAGAGGAGAGAGAGGTGGGACGCGCATGCGCAGTTGGAGTGTGGACGGCGCGGGCAGGGATGCCTAGAGGAGAGAGGGGGGAGCGTAGCAGGGGAGAGAGGAGGGGAGGCGCATGCGCAGTGAGGGTGTGGTTGCCGCGGGGAGGGATGCCTAGAGGAGAGAGAGGGACAGAGGAGGTTTTTTATTTTTTTAAAGGGTTTGCGCATGCGCAGTAAGGGTGGTCACGCCGCACACCACCACCACCGGATTAAGCTTCGCCATAAGATGCTTCACATCTAACACCTGCCGGCGCGCACACCTCCTCAACCTATCCTCCTCCTCCTCCTCCGCGGACAACGCCGCACAACGCCAACGCCGCACAACGCCAACGCCGGATGCCTGACATAGCCCGACTATGAAATGCATTCGCATTTAAAAAGCAATGGGCCCGGTGTAAACAAAAGCTGACATCACTTCTGGGCTTCGCTGATTGATTCCAGCCGTCCTGCGACTGCAGTCGCGCGACTGAAAAGTCGCGCAAGCGAGCGACTGAGTCAAAGCAGTCGCTTTGCGACCAAAGCGACTGTTTGCGACCGTTTGCGACTAGTCGCAAAGCTACTAACTTGGTCGCGCGACCGGTCGCCGGTGTGAACTAGCCTCAAGAGTACACAGACGCCAAATTCTGCTGAAGCAGTGACGACGACGGAGGGTGCGGATGATGCCGCCGAGAGGGCCGTTGCGCGAAGGGGAAGGCAGCCTGCACCAACACAAATACAACGCAAAGGCGTCCGTGGAAAGCGAGCCCGTGTGCAACTTGTGGGTGAGTGGTCTGGCCGTCGCCACTCGGGTGGGAGATCTCGAGGCGAGCACAGAAAGTTTGTGTCCGCCAAGATTGTCACTGCGAGAAAGATGCCTGGCATGCAGCGGTGCGGCTTCATCAGGCTGAGCACCACCGAGGGGGCGAACAAGTGCATCCACAACGTGCACCCCACCGAATTATATGGACAGCCGAACTCGGCCGAGCGCACGGAGCACGAGCCCGGTGGCACTCTGCGAAAGGACCAGGTCAAGTTGCGAGTTATTGGGGCGGCATCCCTGAAGGCTGCGGCCGCCCTCAAGTGAGACCAGGAGGTCGCGTAAGGGAAGTGCGCGCCCGGTCAGGCGATAATGCCAATCTCAACACATTATTGCGCACTGAGAGAGAGACAGAAAGACTCATCAGAAAAACAGATTTTTGCCGGCGTCTATATAACGCTGACTTTGCGCATTGAGTTTGCGCGTGGCCCACATTTCAGCTGCAAAAGCGGCAGCCGAGACGGTACCCAGGTGGTTGGCAGCGGACTGGCCGTAGTGGCGGTGCCCGGAGAAGCCTCGGCTTCACTCATAGCATCCATCCATATTAAATATTCCGGTGAATTTGAGTCTGAGTGAGTGTGGTTGAGCAAAGATGTAGTGTGTCTGAGTCCAAATGAGCGCGGTGAAGAAAAATGACCCCCGCCACCCGCACTCCTAAAAAAATTGTGGCGAAGGGGCATGTAGGGCACGGTGTTTCAGCTCCACTAATGTGAAACGTGGGGAGGGGCGAAGCATGCAGTGTTCACGGGTATAATCGGAGCCCCCAGTTCGCCTCTAAAACTGGGTGCTCCGATTAGGCACAGAGACCCACAGTCTGGTTTTAGTTTACGTGTACGCTGCGAATCTTTATTGTTGAACTGCGCACAAGATAAATCTCCCACCGGCAGTACATTGCAGGTCAAGATCCAGTGCCTATAAATGGGGTGGCCGGTGAACGGTTGTGCAGCGTGAACAGTCGGTTTTTTCAATCAACAATGTCGCTTGCAGACGCTGCCTGCGTCGGCGTCGTCTCTCGCGATCTCGCGGGCGAGGGCGCGCTGTCGTTCCTTGCGAGCTCGTAGTCCAGCGTTCATCGCGCAAAGAGCGTTTCCCTAGTCAACTCGTGCCGTTCGCCACGCGACAAGTGCTGAGGCGGTGGCGCCCTCTCTTGCGCTCCGACAGCAGCACCGTCACTACAGGCGCAGCAAGCAGCAGCAAGCAGCAGACGACGAGCACGCCAACACGCCGAGATCCCGAGGCGCTTCACCCCTAAAATAGCTGTGCAATGCGCGCCTGCCTCGCCTGGTTGTAACACCGCCACCACAACACTGCGTTCCCCGCCTACGCTCGCCCGGCCTAGAGGGTAGACACGACGCGCCTTGCGTTTCCCTCTAGTCCGGCCGTGGTGTTTAACATGCCGCGGAATGGCCAGCTTAGCTCAAGTTCTGCGCCCAGTCAGCGATGCTCTTTCTGGCTGCGACACCGCCTCCTCTGATTACACTCTCACCGTTGATTAGTGCAGCTACCACAGAGGTTTGTTTAATCAATGGTCATGGACGTCAGTTGTCGGTATGGAGAAATGCTAACAAGAATCAACGTGGGTGCATTCATGGTGTTCCTAAAATTAACCAGAGGGGGACTCTGGCGTTGCGAACGTTCAGCCACCATGGGAATGGTGCGTAGTACACCGATTTGCCTAGCCTTCGTGCATGCGGGCTTCGAACGCACTTGTGGCTTTGTTTATTGCTGTGTTTTGGTTTTTGTTTCTAATAAAAGAACGGACCGTTATCAGCTTCGTTATCCGATTTGAATTCGTGAGCCTAAAAGGTCAAGGCGGTGAAGCGTAACTGCTACACCTTTGCTGAACTTCGTCTTACGGCAAAGTGGACTCAGGCCCACGGAGCCAAACGGAGCCAAAAGAACGAAAATTAAACAAATCCGTGTACTACCCATCATTTCCGTGCTGGCTGAAGCGCCGTGCGTTGCAGCTCCCATAGACACTAGCGCCAGAGTTCCCTCTAGTACGTATTGTAGGAAACTTTATAGGTACATCCACGTTAAACAGCTGCCAAGAACCAATATACATAGGGCAAGCTCTCTTACATCGATGTACAGTAAACATTCGACTACTTCTGTAAGGACACGTTTTACTTTCGTGTTATAGCGATTCCTATGACGGAGGGATCAGCCATGTATTTTTGTATGGATGGGTGCTACCTCGCGGTGTGTTAATGCACTAACAACATTGCACTTCTTCTATTGGAAACGCGCCGAATGGGATGTAGGCGTAGCAACGACGCGTTGCCGCAGCTAATCGTGGGGGCCACGGTCATGATGTATTAGTTCATTTTACCGCTTCTAGAGGGGCGACACCACCTCGCCGACCAACAGTACTGTGAGAGGAAAGTTTGGGATATAAAAGGGGCGCGTGAACAAGGCTCCTGAAGCCTTTTGTTGTTTTGAGATATATTTTGACATGTGGATATTTGGTTACTTTAGTATAATAGTGTTGACACCGAGAAGCAGTAAAAGTATTGTGGTTGCTCGTCACACAGTGATATTCCAGCATAAATTCTGTACATAGAAGGGAACGTAAGGAATAACAACTACATATACAGGGTGTTTCAAGAAATGTGTCGACTATTTTTTAAAAATCAGGAAAATGCGGTATTTGCTCGCTGTCTTCACAGTTGCTTTTTCTGTAGCGGCAGGCATATTAAGATGGTTGAAGATATGATTTTGGACAGTAATTAAGAAAAGTTAAGTTAATTAACTTTTTTAATTAGCGGAGTTAGGTGGTTAATTTTAATGGGGAGAATTGAAGTCCTTCATGCGAAGAACCCATTTCAGCTTTGAAATTTCGTAAAAGCGGCCTCTAGGAATAATTGCGAAGTAATGAAATTCTCCCTAATTCAGCGGGGCAAACTCGAAACCGAAACGCGGAAAAGCGCAACTGCCATATTCGTCTGAGACGTCCACAATGAGTGAACGTCATTATATCAACCATTAACCGACTTCTGTGTTAGTGTGTGGGCTGCGCTTGCAGTAGTAGCACGCATGACGCATATACGTTAACGAACGGGGAAGAACTGCGCCTCTGTAACCGTTGTCTTGAACAGTGACGTCATTCTAGTCGTCTGCTTCGTTGCGCTCATCGGTGCTTGCGTTTCGGTTTCGCCATTGATTTTGCCTGAATTTCATTACGCCACAATAATTAATAGAGGCAGCTTTTTCGAAATCTCAAAGCTGAAATGGGTTATTCGCATGAAGGACTTCAATTCTCCCTATGGACTTAACCACCTAACTCCGCTAATTAAAAAGTTAATTAATTTAACTTTCTTAATTACTGTCCCAAATCATGTCTTCAACTATCTTAAGATGCCTGCCGCTACAGAAAAAGCAATTCTGAAGACAGCGAGAAAATACCGCATTTTGCTGATTTTTAAAAAATAGTGGACACATTTCTTGAAACACCCCTGTATACTAGCCAACCAATGATCGCCCATGCATTTTCAGCAGGTGTACTTCCCACACATACGACTCGTCGCATTCCAGGGAACGACATCCATAAAACCATAACGTACAAAATGCACATGAAGTCCAACTTCAACTTCCTTGTGTGGTGGAGTTGGTTTTGTGGTTTCTTTAGGTTTTTCTTGTTCGAGGTTCGGCTGCTCTTCGGGTGACTCCGCTGCAAAACAAATTAATGATGAGCCGTGAATTAAAGGAATACCGACACAGTGAGCTTAAATGTGCAGTCATGATGCGATAACAACCGTTTAATGTTCGTTTTAATAAAGCACTAGTTCAGTGTCCAATATACATGGTGCGTAACGGTATTCCATATTCGCTAAGGCTGACATGTGCAGTAAATGGGTGGCAAATGCTTAGTAATAATGGAATATTGCTGTACGTAAGTATGTTCTGAGGAAGACTGCCTGTTTTTTTGGAACAGGTAAATACGAACTTGCACTGCACATGACATCAACAAGATCCATAAATATAACTTGGATAGTAATTCTTTTTTATCCTTCTTACATGTTGTTGATGGCTCTTTCAGGCGCTGTGGTCGTTGTTGCAGTCGATGTATCTAATAATTCTGGGTCTGGCAGTGCAGGACAAAGGTGCCGGTTGAAAGAAACTTGTTTTACAGCTGGACACCACAATTTCGCGCACTTATGTGGGTCGTCTGCAAGAAATAATGGTATGACACTTTCGTTGTGCCCTGTGTTA
>JALIZH010032291.1:0-32483 GCA_030522465.1 Rhipicephalus appendiculatus
TGCCTGGAGCTGTGAGTAAAGGAATGGCATATGGAGAGTAATCACCTATGAACTTCTTCACACGCTCCCAAATAGTTTTCGATGTTACTGAGCTGTTAACTGAGGACACATATTTTTGCCATGACGATTTTTCCGCCTGCCTCCGGACATACCGCGCTTTGGCCTTGGCTTGTTTAGGGTTTATTAAGTTTGTGTAGGTGGGGTATATTATTAAGATACCCCCATGCCTTATTTTGTTGTTTCTTTGCCTGTGTACATCCTGGTGTCCACCAGGGGTATAGCCTCTTTCACACAGTGTTGTTCGATGATTATGGTATTGCTTTTTCTGCCGCTGTGATTAGTAATGTTGTGAGTTTCTCGTTCATTTCGTGAGTGCTCATTTCGGGTGTAAGTGCGTCGTCGAGTTTCGCGTTCTTCTTAAAGAGATGCCAATCCGCATCTTCCAGCCTCCAGCGGCGTGGTTTTGACCTGATGATAGGAAAAGTGGAGGTCATTTTGATGATGGCAGGCAACTGATCGCTTCCATATGAGCTGTCGAGGACCTCCCAATTAAAATCATTAAAAACACATGGCGAGCAAAAGGCCAAATCGAGACAGCTAAACTTTCGTGATGTAGGTGAGAAATACTTTGGTGAACCGGAGTTTAAAAGCCATATGTTGGTTGAGAGGATGAAATCTTCTATGACTTGCCCTCTGTTGTCTGTTTTCTCGCTGCCCCCATAGTGTAGAGTGGGCATTAAAATCACCAACCAAAAGGAATGGTTCTGGTAGCTGCGCTGTTAAGTCATGGAATTGTTGGATGGTCACATGTTCATGAGGGGGAATATAAGCTGAACAGATGGTGATGACTTTGTGGCATGAAACCGTAACAGCTGCAGCTTCGAGAGAGGTATTTAATTTTATTTCGCGGGTAGGAATGCCTTCTTGTACGATTATGGTAACTCCTCCTGACAGACGACTGGCGTTTTCGCGGTCCTTTCGAACAACCGTAAAACAACCGTAAATTGATGTTCTTAGGGCCTAGATTGGTTTCTTGTAGACAAAGTGCTACAGGTGAGAAGTTCTGTATAACATCTTTAATGTCCCCCAAATTGTGTATAAGGCCTCTACAGTTCCAGTGCATTATGAAGGTCATGATACAAACCAAAGAGAAGCGGCTCGATCGATGTCAACAGAGTTTACATAAAACTATAAACGCGGGTGACAAGATGTGAAGTAACCGCGAGGGTCAAGGAACAAACAGAAAGTGGTCATGTACCCTTTCCTGGGGCACTGACCTGTTGTCGGACCCCTTTTCCCCTGCGAAGGGTAATCGGGGGCTGGACAGACTGTTTTAGAGGCTTGCTGCTGGTAGCAGTCTCTCCGGACTCTTCTGTGTGTCTGCAGTGCATACCTCCATTGAGTCAGCATCGCAAAGGCGCTCCTCGTTGGAGGTGCTCGGCACGGGTGTTGACTTTTTTGTAGGGAGCTTTCCCTTCAGCACCGTTAGTGAGATCTGTGGTATCAACGCTACGCTGGCTCGTACCAGCAGCATTGGAGACCATCAGGCCTCAGGTGGAAAGTGCACATTGTGCACCTACCGACTTTCTACGTGAGGGCTGCAGTGCCGACAGCAGACCCTGTAGTTGGACCTGAGTGCTGACTGACACCATTTGCGGTACCCGCCCTCTCTGTACCGCTTGGCTGTAGGAGCCCTTCTGGGCAAAATCTACCCGTTTTCTAGCTTCAGGGTATGAGATATTTTCATGTACCTTCAGTGTGTTGATTTGTTTTTCTTTCTTCCAGACGGGACAGGCTCGGGAATATGCGGCATGTGGGCCCTCGCAGTTGATGAAAACGCAGATCCTTGGTGCATTCCTCATCGCTGTGGTCGCTGAGACCGCACTTCACACACGTGGCTTTTCCTCAGCATGACTGTGACCCATGTCCGTACCTTTGGCACCGCAAGCATCTTCGAGGATTCGGGACATATGGTCTCACTTTCAGGTGCAGGTAGGCGGCGTGTACCGCAGCTGGAAGGGTTGTGCTCGCGAAAGTTAGCACTACATGCCTTGTTCTGATTTCTTTTCCTTCCCTTCTGATGATTATGTTGTGAGCGGAAAGCACTCCTTGATCAGCTAAGGCTTCGGTTATTTTTTCGTCAGTGCATTTTACGAGATCATTGTCAGAGATCACGCCCATGGTATATTTCAGTGATCTGTGTGGTGTGACAGACACATGGTCACCTATCTTTTTTGATATGAAGCATCTTATGGCGAAGCTTAATCCGGTGGTAGTGGTGGTGTGCCGCGTGGCCACCCTTACTGCGCATGCGCAAACCCTTTAAAAAATGAAAATAAACCTCCTCTCCCCTTCTCTCTCCTCTAGGCATCCCTGCCCGCGGCGTCCACACTTCCACTGCGCATGCGCGTCCCCCCCTCTCTCCTCTAGGCATCCCTGCCCGCGGCGTCGACACCCCCACTGCGCATGCGCGTCTTCCCCTCTTCTACGCCCCCCCTCTCTCGCCTCGCGACGCTGACGCAGGCAGCGTCTGCTAGCGAGTTTCTTAGTTGAAAAAACCGACTGCTCGCGCTGCACAACCGTTCACTGGCCACCCCGTATATATGGCAATGGATTGACCTGCAAGGTGGTGCCGGTGGGGAGATTTCTCCTGTGCGTTGTCGAACGATAAAAAATTCGCAGCTTGCGCGTTAACTAAAAGCGGACTGCGGGTCTCTGTGTCCAGTCCGAGTCTTCTGTCTCTCATTGCCCATTAGCAACGATTGGGATGTTCCAGTAGGAAACACCGGTCCATCACTGCGTGCTTTGCGCCCCCCAGGTTTCTCTCCTGTGCAACGCTGCGATGAGCGCCAGCGTCAACGCCGCCACCAGTGTAAGCGTTAGCGCCCGCTGCTTCGCATCGACACATGGTTCCCTTTAGCGGGAGATGGTGTAATTTTAAGGCGAAAGCCTTTAATGTCTCATGCTCACGTCCGTACGGTGTCCGTCCGTCCATCCGTCCATGTCCGTCCGTCCGTCCGTCCGAGCTCTGGCACGGAGCTAGGTGGCCGCCGGGATGCGCAGACGGACGCCGGTCGCGTCGGACTCCATAGCGCTCGCGCTTTGCTTGCGTAGCGTCGCTGTGCCCAGAGTTTGCAATCATTCTGATGGACGCCGTCTCAATGTACCCAGGCGTTCACGGAATACACTTTGCAATTTACAAAGGGTCCGTTAATTTAAGAGCGAATCGCGCTTTGCACGATGCGCAAAGCGCGAGATAATACTAACGCATGCGAACGGAGGAAGATGAGTCTCGCGTCTCGCTGCGATTCTCGGTAACAAATTAAAGAAGAAAACACGCACCCATTCGGTTTGTGTCTTATCCCACTGAGAGTGTAAAAGAAAAAAAAGACATGGCATAATCAGTGGAATGGCTACACGCTTTCGCCGAACACACTTTGGAATGTACAAAGTGTCCTTCAATTTTCTTAGCAAGTGTTGCTAAACAAATAACTGATTTTAATAATGACAGAACACCCTTGATGCTTTGTCCTCAGCATAAGCTGGCACATAGCTATAGCTGATTTCACCGTTTATTTGTGGTTGTGATGGTAGTGGGCAAGTAGCAAGCAGAACTTCAGATCGAAGCAGGTGGTCACGTCTGTGTGGGCTGTGCCATGTTGCTTTGTAACAAGAGTTACCTGTGGCCACATATAGAATAAAGGCATATGACATACATTCGAAATGGGATTACCATATCACATATCACTGTGCCATATCATGTGCCAAACAAATGCAAACGTCTCAAACTTGCCAGTTTAAAGGGATCCTAAATCACCATGAGGTCAAAAGCAGTTGTGGTGTTGCAGCTGTGGACGAGTGTACTACTAACACGTTGCCATGGGAATTTTTCTATACGCTGCCGTAATGATAGCGTTACATTTGTTTGATGATACAAGACAGGCCCTCTCTGGTTTCGTTCTTTTTTTTCGCTATGCTCCATTCTTTGGCTTGTCTCTTCTCCTGGCCGAGTGCTCCTCCTCATTGAGCGAGGAGAAAAGAGCGGCCAGCACGCAGACAGGTATTGTGAATGACGAGCAGATGAAAATGTTGACGTTAGGTGAGCACTAAGGGGCAGAACACTGTCGAAAAGCTTAGAGAGTAGAGAAGATTGTTTCTAGGAACTTGTGCGGCACCCGTGACTCATAGTGCTGCTGCACTTGGCATTGTTGACCATGAGACTAATCTGAACTGGATGCACGCATTTATCTGAAATGTTTAAAAATTTTGGAAGGTAGTTTAGGGGCCCTTTAACGGAATTACTGTAATAATTAAGTTGTGCTGCGCAAGAGAATTTGTTCACAATAAATCAGTAATAACGACATGTGAAATTTAGAAAAGTTTCACAGAAAACTCAGAAGGCTGAGCGATTGTCCCTTGCATGAGAGGAGACACCCTGCTCATGAGACATCATCCGGTCGTCACGACATTATAAGCAGTGTAAGATAGTCCGCTAAGGTGCTTTCTTGCATGCCATAATCAGAGGGGTTTTCAAACAAACTGTTGTCACTTTGCCCTGTATTGCTGAAAATTGCCTAAACTAGGTGTAACGCAGGAATCACTTTATGCATCTTGCTTTTAGGCGAATGGTGTACCTGCCACTCGATGTAAGTTGATTTGGATAAATTTATAAATGCTCTAAAAACTTTGTTGACTATACAGCTGGTGTATGTCTAAAATATATCATAGTAGACGTGAACGCACTCGGTGACGTGTTTGATTAATGCATAATGTGACAAAAATAATAGTATTTAATATTACAGGCTGCACACACTTACATGTCTCAAAATGTGTCTGATTTCGAAAGCATGGTAAAAGCGTGTGTACAAGATTTTGTTCCACTCCAATTCTGGCCGTACTCACTATGTGGGAACAAATAGATTTTGCTCTTTTAAAGTCGTTGCATTACTTGATGGTCAAAAGAAGTATCAATAGCATATCCTTCCTTTCTCAACCAACTCATCACTCTGAAACACTCAATCCCGTTCATCTTAACTGTGTGTGACTAGGTCCCTTCTGAGCAAGTTGTTTTGCGTGCGTGTGCTCATGTACGTGTGTGTAGGTAGAAGGGAGGGCAAACCACGTGTCACAGATTTTCTGTTTTGTTACAAAAGCTACCTCATAATCTGAAGCGACTAACGGAATGCACCAGTGTCAGAGTTGGATCTTTCTTGTAGCGCATGCAACTAAGATATGTTTTGAATAATCAGTCATTCTGCCACTTGCCTAAGGAATGGCCACAGGAAGTGGTGCTAGATGCACTTTGTTAGCTTCGAATTGAGCAATCTTGAATTCCGTTTTCATACAACATTACATGGGCTAGACAACACAGGCTTTAATGGCATGAAGAACATGCAGCGTGCAAGGCTATAAAATGAAAATTGCATAAGGATGAAGCGAAAACAACGCGCTCTGGACGAGGACAGACAGATGGAGCACAGGGTACAGGCGCTGTTCCCTCTGTCCGTCCTCGTCAAGTGCGTGCTGTTTTCGCCTCGCTACGATCAACCAACTAGCTCGAGATAGGTTGTTCTAGTGCACAAGGATGTTCAACAGAAAGCTAGGTTCAGTTTAGGAATATTTGGCTCCAGGTCTGCGTGCGTCTTCCACCATATGGTGCCCTGTTTCACAGTTCATATAGACCATTAAGCAGGACAGCCGTTTAACATATTAACATGGCTCAAAGCATAAAGCAATTAAAGTGACTGACAATCAATTTTTATGGTAGCTGTTTTTTTAGTTCAATGGAAAGCTTACTATTCAGAGTGTCTAATCATGGAATGAATCAAGGCAACTTATAGGGCTCGTTTCTTTTTGTTTGACATGACCTCAATGAAAACATGGAATGGTAGGTAACACAGAAAGTGCCGTGAAACATGTAAAGAATTTCTGAATCTCTGGCTGCTATGAAGTCGTGTGACGTAATACAGGGTGCAAACAATGGGAGGTGAGCATGACAGAATTACATGTTAGTGCACTGCAGTTTGCTGCACATGCATGCATTTTGCACGCATGGGCAGCAGCTCGATATATCCCACAGTTTGCTACGACAGCAGCCCTGCTTTTCAGTGTCAACTCCTGCTCGTAAGCAGTACAGAATACAGTGGGGATGGGTGATAGTATAGTTATATACTGTAATTCTGAGCAGTAATTATGGTGCACATAAAAGCATCAGACTATGTACAGTACACGTAAGGACTCCGTAGTGCAGCATCGGGTCTCTTATACTAGGCTGCGTGACATACTGATATTTAGGACCTTTAAACACACGGATGCACTGTAGTTCGCGGTCTTTTTATTTACACCGAGATCTAATCACACATTCTGGCCACTTGTCGGTCCCTTTAATGAGCAAATCTTCATCAAGATTGTGAGCTGAGCAAGTTGGTTGGTGCTGATGATGAGTTTTGTGCATTGCTCATGAGTAGGACGACAGACAGCGTCTCGTGTGCTTCAGTGGACGGTGTCTTGTGAGCTTTTTCCATCTGTTGTCCTCCTTGTGAGCGCTGCACGAAACTGATCACGAAAGCTTTGCATATTTTTCAGTATAGTTGCACCATCAGTGTCAGCATAAGCCATTCTATTAAAGAAGCTGCCCAGAGCATCCAGCTAATGCTGTTTCCCTGTGCAACTGGAGTTGTGGTAATGCTGGATGACCTTTTTTTTACATAGAGCACATAATAAACTTGTATCTTCAAAGTCAAGTGCAGCTTCAGATGGATTGTAAATAAAGTTTGCAAATGCAAGGTGTTAATTTTAAGAAGGGATGCCTCAATATGCCACGAGAAAATGTGTGTTTTCTTCTTATGCGGAACTTGGGATATCGTAATTTACAATTCTAGACCTCATCTATGACTTTGCGCAGGTTGATCTTAAGCAGAAAACCAGAAGCGGCAAATAGGCTCCAGAAACGACCGAGGACCCCCAAGCTCCCTGTGAAACACAGGAAGGGTGCTGTGCGGCATTCAAAACCAGCCCCAAGAGTGCATTACCAGTGCACTATGCTGCTGTTTCATCACGGAGGAAGAAGGTGACCACGCCCAGAGGAACTTCATGCTCTGCAGTGTGAGTGCCTCAGTGTTTTTGTTTTTGTCCTGCCACATGTGAAGAAATAATGCGTCAGATTCAGCCGGGGTGGCTAGAAGGAATAGGGGTGACAAGTGTGGACATTTCTTCAGCCAGCAAGTGTCAACTTTTGCACTGGTTCTGTTAGTGGCCAAGTGGGGCTGCTTTTCAGAAGTTGAAAAATCGTTGTGGCTGCCGCCGCAGATTACTTTAGCTTCGTCAATTCGGTAAATGTACAGATGCATTAGGGAATATTAGCCGTGTTAGTTTTTTTCTAGAACTGAGTGCTGCCAAAATTTTGCATTATGCTTGAGTTGTGTTCCAGACGTGAGAGTCTTAAGAAGCTCGCCATAGATTAAATGCTGCAGTTTTACTTACGCGAGGACCTACATGTGGGCTTGGGCTTGTATTCATAAGCGCCTCGGTTGGGTGAGTATGATCATTTCAAACAGGTACAGCAAAATTTAGGGTGGACGGTCGTTTCGCAGTCGTCATGTTTCTCGCAGTATTCTGTGAGAGTGTTGTGCACTGCGCTGGCAATCTGGTTCGTGTGCATGGCACAAGATAGTTACACAATTTCAGGGCATTTCAAGTGCCATATTGTGGTATAACAGGCCAGGAAGCGACAGAGCAATGATTTTTGATGGACACAGTTCCCTAATCTGATATAGACAATAGATCACTGAAACTTTTGAACGTATTGGTCGATGTAAGCTCACATCAGTTTTATGGCAGAGACTGGCATAAAAAATATAGAAGTAAACAATTAATTTTTATCGTAGCCATTTCAAATGTCTCTTGTTGTATAGAGTGTCCTCGCTGCATTTTATGGTCTTGAATCTGAGGTTACAATATTCGGCGTTGTAGTTTTTTCTTCTTATGCTGGTTAAGGTTAACCAGATTTTGCGCATATTATGCTTACAACACGACTGCAGTACTAATTCTATTAACCAAAATTTTCTTTGTTCTTCCCCTTGTAACGCACAGTCTTAACTTCATGTCCGGCGATGGCAGCAAGGTTGCGAGATGTCCGTTGCTTTGCTTTGCTTTGAGCTTTTTTCCCACAAGTCCAGTTTGCAAGTTGCAGCCTCTCATTGCACTCGAGCAGGGTGTTGTTCCATGTAGTTTCACTTACAGCAACATTTGATGAGCAGTACAGTAGAACACCGCTTTGATATGTTTTTTGAAGGGACCGTGAGAAATAAACATGAGAGCCAGGAAATGCAAGAGCTAAAAAGCTGGAAAAGCGAAAAAAATATTTAGTGAGGCAGAATTTTCTTCAATGCATACGCTTAAAAACAATGTGCAAAATTGTCTTGTGCTCATGCCCAAGCAACCCGAAAACTTCTTCGAGTACCTGCAGTTTCGTATCCTTTGAATAAATTTAGTGGCATCCTGGCCATTCAAATGCCTCACGAAAGTGGAAGTACCCCCGAAAGCAATCGTTGAAGAACATTACCCCTGCTTCATCAACTCCTAAGCTTCGTCACTGGCACATGCATTGGCGTGCACTCAGCCATGATCTCGTTCACGAATAAAACTGCATAGCTAAAAGTGACATCATCCGCAGAAATCTAATCAATGTATGCGATTCTTTTGCCACCAAGAGTTGTAGGCATCAAAGAACTAAGCACACGCCACCCTACCAGCTCAAGGAATCCGACAGCAACCGCGACCATGAAATGAGAAATAACGATGATGAGTCCACGCCAATGCAACAGCGGAAACAAACGTCAGCCATCTTTACATTACGATCTCAAAGGCTATGCTTTTGTTCACGGCAACCAAAAGTTTGTTATGCGTGTCATTTGCACCGCTCATGCGGCTAAACAGTCAAGCCAGGCCAAGTGGCGTGAAAAGTCAACATTACCGCTCACTTCTGTGGTCGCTTCATTGGCTTGTAATGCACTTCGTGGCGTATCTTATAGGAATGTTTCTACAATACATTGAATCCTGTGGGAGCTTTGCTGGGACCAGCGGAAAATGGCGTAATAGGCGGCAAGTGAGGAACTTGACTGGTGGGTTCTGCTGTACCTCGAAACAAAAGACAGTGTGGCTGCATGGAGAGATGCGCAAACAAGCACAGATACATTGTCAGTGCTCTCACCTGCTCAACCTTTGCGTTGCCCCATTGTAGTGCATGAATCGATGACACAAGGCTTTGATATAGCAAACGTGCCTATGTGACATGGTCGTCGGCAGGGATTTTCTCTTGGGGGGAGCAAACCAGTGTTGCGTCACGGCTGGGGGGGAGGGGAGAGAACTGGTCTAGTTTGGGTGAGGGCAAGTGCTGGGAAGGCACGGCTGTTGTTAATGGGGCAGGGCGGAGAGGTGTAATTTACTGGCCGTATTAGTGTATATATATACATATATATATATATATATATATAGGAAGGGAGTGTGAACTTAAGGGCTCGTTTGCTTTGTTAAACACATTATTAATGAGAACTAACAGACAATGATGCCAAGGAAAGTATAGGGGACGTTATTAGAAGTAATTGTAATGTAAATGTGAAAGAGAAGTGGACGAAAAGATAACTTACCACCGGCAGGATCCGAACCTGCGACCTTCGAATAACGCGTCCGATGCTCTACCACTTGAGCTACGGTGGCGGTCATCCCCCCGTCCACTTTATAGGGTATATATGTTCATTTAAACGTGGGAGCGTCAGTCAGCGCCGCCTGTTTGCCATTACGGCGAGTGTGAAACACTCTTTTTGCCAGTAGGCGTCACGTAGCACGTGATCTTATTACGGGCTGGCAGCTGACTAATTATCACTCGCATACCACCTGAAGGCAACAAGTCTGCCAGAACGAGACCCTCGTTATGAACTAAGGAAGGGAGTGTGAACTTAAGGGCTCGTTTGCTTTGTTAAACACATTATTAATGAGAACTAACAGACAATGATGCCAAGGAAAGTATAGGGGGACGTTATTAGAAGTAATTGTAATGTAAATGTGAAGAAAGAGAAGTGGACGAAAAGATAACTTACCACCGGCAGGATCCGAACCTGCGACCTTCGAATAACGCGTCCGATGCTCTACCACTGAGCTACGGTGGCGGTCATCCCCCCGTCCACTTTATAGGGTATATATGTTCATTTAAACGTGGGAGCGTCAGTCAGCGCCGCCTGTTTGCCATTACGGCGAGTGTGAAACACTCTTTTTGCCAGTAGGCGTCACGTAGCACGTGATCTTATTACGGGCTGGCAGCTGACTAATTATCACTCGCATACCACCTGAAGGCAACAAGTCTGCCAGAACGAGACCCCCTCGTTATGAACTAAGGAAGGGAGTGTGAACTTAAGGGCTCGTTTGCTTTGTTAAACACATTATTAATGAGAACTAACAGACAATGATGCCAAGGAAAGTATAGGGAACGTTATTAGAAGTAATTGTAATGTAAATGTGAAGAAAGAGAAGTGGACGAAAAGATAACTTACCACCGGCAGGATCCGAACCTGCGACCTTCGAATAACGCGTCCGATATATATATATATATATATATATATATATATATATATATATATATATATATATATATATATATATATATATATATATATATATATATATATACCACGTCGGCCGATCAGACGGAGCCAGTAGCTGGAGGGAAGAGGACGCGTTGGCCTGGCCGGACGTCAACGTTCGGGAGGCCAACACTGTCGGAGTTACCTCGTCGGACGTCAACGCCTGAAGGACTTCGCAAACGACACGTCTTCTTCCCCAGCACCCAGCGGACGCAGAACCAGCGACAACCCGCCTGGCCCTTCTCGCGCAAGACCCGCGACGCAGCCACGACCATCAAGTCAAGGCCGTAGCGTGAGCGCGGCGTTTCATTGAACAGTTTTCTTAAAGACGCATCGCGTATTCATTCTCTTTGCTGTGCTTTGAATTTGTGTTGTTTGTGCCTTTTTGTGTTTGAATGCATATTTGTGTGCCGTGCCGTGGTGTCCTCTTCTTGGTTGCTCTTGGAGGCGTCTCTGATACATGCTCCCCGAACCTATTGCATAACCTATTCCCTCCAGCTACTGGCTCCGTCTGATCGGCCGACGGGGCCTGTTCTATTTCTTCTTCTTTTGCTCGCGCCACTCGTGCACGTGCAGTAGGGCGTCCTCAGTGACTTGCCAAAGGTAGTGACTGCCGTGCGCGTGCTGGCGCGTTTCTGCCGCCGTAACGTCGTCGTCGTTCCGGCGTCGTGTACTCCATGATATATATATATATATATATATATATATATATATATATATATATATATATATATATATATATATATATATATATATATATATATATATATATATATATATATATATATATATATATATATATGATGTGCTTACACGATGTGCATATATACACACACACACACACACACACACACACACATATATATATATATATATATATATATATATATATATATATATATATATATATATGCGATATAGAGAAACCTAATATCGCAAATAGCACCACCACCCCTCCTGGCTTCACATTTGACACTTTACGGATAAAACAATTAAATGATTATACAAATGATGTGCTTACACGATGTGCATATATACATACACACACACACACACACACACACACACACACACACACACATATATATATATATATATATATATATATATATATATATATATATATATATATATATATATGCGATATAGAGAAACCTAATATCGCAAATAGCACCACCACCCCTCCTGGCTTCACATTTGACACTTTACGGATAAAACAATTAAATGATTATACAAAACATTGTGAACTGTGGAACAAATTCTTGCACTGACATGAATAGCAGACCTGGAAAATAGCGCAATGTAATCTGTCGATACAAAAGGGGAACTGGTTGAAAACCAGACAGGCTATATTTACACCTTCGCCATTTAGTATGCTTGAGATAAGCCCTGTTGCATGAAGTTCGTTCCTCGGAGCTGAACGCGCCTTCGGCTCAGCTCCCTCGTATTTTAATCCTGCAGAGGTGGTATAACCGCTGCAGAGTAACCGTGACGCACGCTGTTGAAACAAGATAGCCTTTCGGCATTTAAGAAACAGCACGTAACTGGCACGATGGAACTCAGCCGTCCTTATAAACGTTGAGATAGAGTTGTGTGTTCTCAGGTTACTCATGCAACAATCGAGCGCATTGGAGCTCATATAAGCATCAATGCTCTAATATCGAAGGGACTGCCGACATAAGGATTGTAGGCTTTCGTCGCTGGTTTGTTACTTCATCACTCTTTGTTGTGCGCTCGTAATCGATTATGATGCATCACGGCTCGATCTGTTGCTTGCAATCCGCAAAGCAATCAGTTACCACCTATAGGTGCATATGCGAAATCCGACATTTTTTATAGGTGCATATGCGAAATCCGACTGTCGCCTTCTTTGAGGGTCGCGGCCGGCTCCTCAAACAGGGAATGAGTCGGCGCAATTTTGGCGCAGCTGCATATTCACTTGTGCACCATGGCGCGTATCAGGCGTTGAGACCCCGTTTAAAGCTCAGTAATGCTTTAAAAGCACAAACCCGCAATTACACGCTTTCGTAGGCTACGACGCGCGCGCCAAATGCAGACGCTCTCGACAGCTTCAGTACAAAGTTGACAAAGTGACTACAGCAACTACAGCGCCGCCGCTACGATCGCCCGTCGGAACATCTACCGAGACGGGTTGAACTCGGGCATGCCATGCGGCGCGGCCGCTTTGTTCATTCCGCTGCCCCTGCTAGTACACTGTACTAGCTAGAGGGGCCGGCAGGGCGCCGGCGCGCCTGGGCTCGCCGTCGTTCGTGGCGGCGGCGAGCCCCGGCGCCTATTCGGGAAGGTGAAGAGCTCTGATATATTGGACACGCCTATTTGGGAAGGTGAAGAGCTCTGATAATACAACATCGACGGCGCGCGTTGCGGGGCCGCCGCCGTGCATGCTTTCCCCCTCGTAAAATTGGCGCGAAAGCAGGTGCGTTGGTGAACAGTCGTTAATGCGATGGTGTATAAAGATTTTACGCCAGATGTCTCACGTGATTAGTTTCCACCAACTCGAGCTTCGGTTCCAATTTTCCAGAGAGACTGCAGTCGCCGAGGCTAGAAATATGCCTTCATAAATTATTTGTTTGTCTTCAACTAGTCTCCACACAAAGTGTTGCGTGGCTGAAAGGCGCGAAAAAAATATACACGTCCTAATACGGGCCTCTTGCCCGCGTAGGGAGCCTCGTCTTGAAAAGAGGATTCAGATACGCTTTCACCAGCAAATGCACGATACCATCTCGTGAAAGAATTAGTTTTATTCTTTTCTGCTACACAGATAACAACCAAACTCTGTGAGCATCTTCTTTAGTGAACGAGCAAACCAAACCAACTAAAATTGAAAATGCATATTTTTTTCGAAAATCGCTATTTTATCCCCGCATCTCCCCTTAGACACTTTCTCTTCGAACGTACATTTTAACGAACAAGAAGGTGGGAACCTCGTCTTGTTAAGCACACGCTGTGCGCCAATGAAAGGACATCCGAGAAATCACTTCACGATTTTTAAGCGCCATACGCACCATACTGCAAGCACCTTACCTACCTACCTTAATAAACAAAAGCCATTAGATTTTTTTAATATGTCGGGGTGTTCTGCACGCTTACTCTTTTTTTTTCACCACGCTTTCTCGAGTGGACGCACGCTGCATCTTGAATATCGATGCAAATGTTATCACGGCTTACACGAAACCCCATGTCAAAACGACATATTGTGCCTTCAGCAGTGCAGACATAATCTGCGATAAGCAAACAATCGCCTTTGATAAATGATTGCATCACCCATATTAGGGGAGCGTGTACAAAGACGCGCATAATGGACTCAACTCGTTGAAGGACAGCTTTAGTGGGGCGTCAGCAACAGCCCCGCGTGCACAGGCTGCTATTGGATTAACAGGTGCACGTATAGATCTTCCATGGGCGCACGTTGTCCCTATCCGCAGCTTCATGAATATGCCGCCCTCCAAGGGTCACTTCGAACACGAAGCCTCCGCGTGCAACATAGCGCGACCGGAACCACAGAGGGCTTTAGCAAGTTACGGAAATACGGTACGCAAATACGGTATGGGACTACGGTAGCACTCCTCCTCTCAAAGCTCGTTGTGCCTAAAGTGCGTCCTGGAATAGACCTGATCGCAAAAGGACGAGACACAAGAAGAGGAAGAGAAGGCGACTACACGAGCGCTCGTGTAGTCTTCTCTTCTCGTCTCTCGTCGTTTCGCGCTCAAATCTATTGGACAATGAACCAACGCGCTCAACAAAGTATTTTATTAAAGTCCCTCCCCCTATCGACAGCTGCATCGTAAACAATGCGTAGGCTGACAGCCAACAATAAGGCGTGACACCCCACAGTAATTTTTGAAAAGTCCTTTGTGGTGTTCGGGTGCCTTTACTGGAATTAGGAGCGGCGAAAGCACAACGAGCGAGAGAGGAGGAGCGGTAACGTAGTCCCGTACCGTATTTTCGTTCCGTATTTCCATAACTTGCTAAAACTCTTCGTCGCGCGCTACACTACCAAACAAGCAGCGCCCAACGAGAGACGGGAGACAGAGCAGGTGCCGTCGCCGCAGCTAGCCGCAGTCACCGCCGCGCCGAGACAGGCGCCGACGCGACGGTGCTCCGCGCCGCCAGGGCGCCACGGCGCACAGCGTACACGAACGGCGCCGAATCAGAATGCCAGCTGCGCGATGTTTGACGTATTCGGCAGCGTCTTCGACACGCTAGCCGATCGAAACGCGCTGCACGAGTGAGAGTTTTGAAGAAAAGTCAAACCTCATTTTCAGATTGCTAGTCCTGCTTCCTGTTTTCATACAACCTGAAACGTCTGTTACTGAGCTAACACTAAATCACAATAAAACTTTTCTTGCGGCCTCCCACATCGCTTGTCTAGTCAACTGCCACTAGATAACGAAGTCAGCACCATTAGGGCTTCTCATTTCCTTAGCACGACCACTCACTGTGTGTGTGTGTCGCCGTGTTTCTCTGTGCGGCATACCTACTCACGCTCATGAGTTCACACACGTTCGTACTCACGACTATTCACGTTTATACTATTCACACTGATGAGTACTCACGTTCATACTCACGCCTACTCACCCTCATGGGTGCTCACTCACACGTCCACTCACTCATGCGTGCTCACGTTCATACTCACGTCCACTCACACTCATGAGTCATGACCCACGTTCATACTCATTCCTACTCACCCTCATCAGTTCTCACTTACGTACACACTCACGTCCACTCACACTTATGAGTGCACGCTCACTGGCGTTCAAACTCACGCCCACTCACACTCATCAGTGCTCACTCACGTTCACACTCACAACCGCTCACACATCATGAGGGCTCACTCGTTCACCCTCACGGCCGCTCACACTCATGAGTACTCAGTCATACTCAACTCACCGCGTTCAAATGAGTGTGAGTGAGTGTGAGTTGAGTGCACTCATGAGTGTGTGTGCCGAGCTATGACGTATACACAGGACAAGCCTGAACTAACAACCGTCGCAGTTACGTGTTTGTATTTGAGCAACGCGCTGCGAGTGTCCACAATGCAGAAGCCGACGCTGTTGTTGTTGCGTCTGATATGGCTCATACCGACTCAGTGGAATTGGCCAAGGATTGATTATATGATTGTATGACTTTTCCACGCTGTTTGATATTTCTTTTTCTTTTATACTGCGGCACGTGGAATGACCCCTCTGCGACTCCTGCCACGCGGTGGCGTTTGACGCCAGTCTGCCCGGTGTTCTTTTTTTCCCCTTCTACATCATGAGTGGTACAGAAGGGAGCCACTTTTTCGTGCGCATCTCAAGGGCAGTTTTCAATTTGAAAGAAACTGCAAAAGCGTTGCGTGATGGAAAACACGCTGAAGCTGTTCCGAGATATGCGTACCGCCAGCGGCAAATGGTGCATATGAATAGCTCGCCGTTATATCGCTGGCACGACATGGCGTGTGGCTGTGTTGGCTGCCGCAGCAGTCTGCGGAGCGAGGGGTCGCTGGTTCGAATTCCCGGACAGGGGGGTTTGGAATTTTTTCTACTGATCTATTTTTCTTTATGCCTTTTTCTATATACACATACATATACATATCCGGGACATGACGGCGTCGACAGACGGCGACGGCGAAAAATCAGCCGAGAGTGTCCATATAATTGCTATCGCCATAAAACGCAACGGAGTGGACGGCGTAACTTCTTCCACATAGAGGGAAAAAAAAGAAAAGAGCACACACACTCATCCACACCAGGGGCCTAATCGACCCTGGCCCACCTAGCGCTTAGTGTCAGCAACTGCTTCTACTTTGTTTGGGTTCACCTAGCCCGATTTTCGGATTATGGCGCGTGATGAAAGGACACAGGGGCTCACCTAGAGAAAGGTGAGCGTGACTGACCTTGAAACCTGCTCTTCCTGTATGAGTTTCATTCGAAATAATTTATTACTTATTTCCCAAAGATAGCCCTAGCTGCCGCAAATAACGCGAATGAAAGATGAGGCAAATAAGGATGAAACAAATACGCGAACGTGAAAACGGAAAGGGGTGTAAGGAAAACGCAACGTCCAATTTCCACCAAACTGGTCAGTTCGCGTGTGCTGTCTGTGTGAACCCGAGGCCAAAGAGGCTTGTTGCCTCTGTCTTGTGGTCTTTAAGTTCCAATGACATGATATTGTTTCTATCCAAAGTATACATTTCTGCTGGAAGATGACTCAGCCAAGAAAGCCTTGCGCGTTTGTTGGGTCAAACTTCCGGTTAGTGCCGGTTCGTGGTGACGCTTCGCACAAAGGTTCCTGCTCGCGTAGACGGTCCTGAAGACCTCTGTACAAGCACTATATGAACTCTGTAACCCTAAATTCGTTCCGGCGTCACTCTCGTGACGTCAATGAAATTTAGAATCATGTTTACAGAATATATGTCGCACGTTTTTGCTAAAGGATGGTGTTCCACTGGCCGTTTATTGACACATTAAAAGGGAAGTGCCATATTCGTGGGCCCATTTTGTAAATGCGTTGCAAATAGCTCTGCGATGCGCTGCTGTCTCGCGTGGCTGTACCAGCCATAGTAACAGCGTTCCCCGCCCGAGAAATATCGCGGCCGGGCTACAGGGGACACATGACGCGCGTTGAGTTTCTCTCTAGTCCTGCTGTGGCGTTCAATAACTCCTTAACATGTTGCGGGCAGGACACCTTAGCTAAGTTCTGCGTCGCATTCTCTGGTTACGTTGTCGCCTTTAACTACTACAGCTACCACAAAGGTTTGTTTAATCATTGATCATGGACGTCACTCGCTCGGATGGAGATATATCACCCAGCGTCAACATGGGTGCATCCACGCTGAGCGGTGCTATAGCTGCCAAAGAATAATATACATTGTGCAAACTCTGTTCAATGTAAAGCAAACAATCAGCTACTTCTGTAAGGGCACGTTTTACTTTCGTGTTATACCGATTCCTATGACGGAGGGAACAAACATGTTTCTTACTTTGTCTTTCTTGCTGCTAAATACCACAAGAGGTACCCACGCGCATGATATACAATGAATCTCTGCGAACATCTGTTGCGTTTCAACCTACACAGGTCTCTAGAATTTTGCCTCTATAGAAATTGGACCGCCGCGGCTGACATCGAAACCGTTGAATTTCCTGTGAGCACCCAAACCGTGTAACCATCGTACGAATCGGCAGTCACGAGCAATTTAAATAGCACCGGCAAAATATGTTATCAATGTCTACCAAAATTTGTAATCAATGTCTATCAATGCCTGTCTACCGCAAATTTTCCATCTGTATTTATTATCAGCCTGTTTTCGCATAACCTGCACATGAAAACATCGAAGTGATCTAAGAAAATAGTTAGTAAAACGATCTTTCCATGAGCTGCCCGATACCGATGCTACGTGTCTTTTTTTTTGTTTGTTTGAAAGGATTCTAGAGGTATTTTAGGGAGGCTTAATTAAGTAACATTTTGTTAAGTTTACGTCGATACGTCGTGGTGCAGAGTTAGCTTTTCTACAAAAATTTCAGGCGATAAGAGCGCCTTTTCGCAAGAAATATTCATAGCACAGAAATTTGAAGAAAGAAATGAGGGTTGAATTTTTTTTTAATTTTTTGAAGGGTTTTTTAGCGTATTGATTCCCAACTACATTTACAAAGTTTAATATTTACGGCATTCTGGGTCTGACCATTCTGTTACCACGTGCTACCTTCGACACAGCTCTTATCTGATAAATGTATGTGATGATTATTCTTAGCTGGAACATGTAGAAACAGGCGTGCGATAGAGGAACATACTGGATCAGTATAATTCAACATTATCTGTAAATGCCATGGTCAGGTTCCATGTGCCTCCAAGGTACGCAATGCATGCAGATACAAAAGCCGGTTTTAAGATTATATGCAGGACGACTAAATGAGCAACATCAGTCCGAGATTTTCGCGAGCCTGCTGCACAAAATGGTGTCGCCTTGGATTTGCGAAGACTAAGAACCAGCAATTTAGGAGCGATCTTAGGCTCGTAACCAGTTTTGAAGTTGCTGTTTTCCTTCTAATTTTTAAAAGTATTACTCTGATAAATAATACACTTTATAATGTCTTACGCTGCTTGCACCGACACTATAATCTTAATTTACAAGTTAGTTTTGCTGTACAGTTCAAAGGACTTTCATTGTGTGCGGACGAATAGAGGTTTTCAGTATATTTTGTTTAAATATTTTATGAATTCCACACGGTCCCTGAGCATTGACGTCATGCATTTGTGTCTAACTTGCATTGACGTCATGCGCAAGCGATGCGGAAACGTACTTTGTGCTATTCACTTCACATAGAGCTTCAACGGTGGTGCGCAGGGGCGCCTGCATGAGCAGGTGCTTCGTGAATTCCTTCACCACGAACCGTAGCTAAAATGGACGTTGACTCCCTCCAACGCATTCTTTTGTTTGGCTGAGAGACGTTTTAGAAGATTATTGAGAGGATAGAACCAAGGTAGGGGGTGACTGGACCTGAAAAGCTCATCGACAGAGGCAAAAACCCAATGAACCTTATCAGCTTCTCGCAGATGGCACCCACATAATGATGTGCGCAACGAAAGCCGCCTTCACTTCCGCCTAGCTACCCCTTTCCACTTTCACTCCCGTGTATTTTTCCAGTCAACCTTGTCTCCACTTCCTTTCTCGTTATTTCCTTCAGGTAGGGTTAGCCTAGGAGGGATGACCTGTGTTGAATACGAATATTTCATTTCAGCAGTTATGCCATGCATATCTTAAGATTATATGTCTACGCACGTTTCCTGCCCCGTTCCGACATGAGTGCATCCGTCATTTGCTAAGGAGTGGTTTTACCCGCGCACATTAACAATAATGCACCCAGTGACACAAAAAGCCCTGACATTTCGTAATGTTCAACTTGCAGCGAGAAAGAGCGACAGCGTGCGTAGTCGTCCATGTCCTAGCGGGGATAAAATAAGTACGAGAGATTAGGAAAAGCCTCACGTCTCCCCTAAAGTTGTTATATTATACCACCTACTGAATCCTACAGGGAGCCAGTATGGACATCATTCTGCACCACCGGAAACACTTGTTGGCACCAAGATGGAGCTCATTTTTACCGAGATCTGCTGCAGGGAAGTCTTCAAGGCAGTCCTCTGCATCATTTCAAATACTAGACTGGAAGGGCCTTCCGTAGAGGCACCCTACCCCACCACGTCCGTCATGAAGGAAAATGCTCCTCCTTCCTGATTACTTGTCCTATACTTTATTTTCTCTGCCTACGGCACACCCAGAGACTGTCAGCTGTGCTCCGTATGGGTGTCACCGGGACTGCATTTCCGGAAGGGAGGAGGGATAACGACGTGCACAGGTGTCTAGGTGCCATCTGATGCGGCTGTGCCCACGGTTGAACCACGCGAACGCCTATTGCCATGCATTCCTTCGAGCCTGCCACTACGACGTAGCTGTTGCCTGGCTTTCTTTCCCGGCTTTGGGATCTCTATAGAAAGCACGAACACTTTGGAAACAAACAGATCACTGATGATAACGAGGTAGGCGCGAGATCAACGGCGTGCCTCACATGCTTTCACGGCTCCCATGAGATTGTACCGCACCAGCATTGCAGACTACCTTGCCCTGTTTCAATCGGCCACCACCACTGGAGGACGACTCGAGCATTGAAGAACCGGGGAGAAGACTCGGAGTCGTCAGTCATGATTCGAAGATGTCTTTATGGATCATCTTACTCACTGTACATAATAAAATATAGTTTTGTTTTTGTTTTGAAAGAAAAGGCGTCGTGTGTCAGGCCCTGCACTCGCGATTTTAACAACCATGCAGGCGAGACATTTACCAGTTATATTGAGGATGTCATAGACCTGTGCGAACGCGTCGATGCGACCATGTCCGAGGCAAAAGAATGAACCATATCTTGAAGGGCATGAACGAGGACGCATTCCAGATGCTGATCTCGAAGAGCCCTGGTACTGTCGCCGAAGTTATTGATCAGTGCCAAGGCTATGACGAGCTTCCCCGACAGCGCCTCGTCACCAGCCGTCCCGGTTCTACATCAGGAATCGTTGTCCGGCTTAACTCCGTCCATCGAGTCGCCAATCGCTGGCGCACACCCGACAAACAGCCAATCTGCTTCTCGTGGGGTCTACCCGGACATGTCGCACGCCTGTTCAGCCGCCGACCACTGCATTCACAAGACGACCCACGCACATCTCACTACGGCCACACGTACCCCTACGCTTCAGACCGCGAGTTGCCACTTCCGCGCCGAAGTCTTCGACCAGATCCCAACCACCGTTCTCCTTCTCCCCGTCGTCAATCGCTGTCCCCGATGCGTCGAAGTCCATCTGCAACTGACTAGGAAAACAAAATGGCGCAGTTCCCGAAGCAAGGAACTGCATCGCCTACACAGTCGAGTTAATCGTGCTTCTGCACTATTCCCCCGACATTAGTTTAGGTTGGCATTTTCTGTGCCGTCACCAAGCCATTCATTGATTGCAGCCGCGCAGAAGTCGCCTTGTCCTCACTTGCCAATGCACTACCTGCCGACAATCCTCCCCCCTGCGCGAAGTCGGTTATCACTGACGGCACACATTATCGTCAGTGTCCGCTCCTCCGACGCTATAGCACTCTTCACGCCGTCCGCTGCCTTCGTTCATCGCCACCTCTCACACCGCTCCCAACCGCTCTACTTAGCCTCCAAGGTTGTGCGACCGACTTACCTGCGGGCAATCCGTTCCCATTTCCGATTACGTTGCTTCGAGGTGAATGTATCGGCACCATGAAACCTTGCGAAAGCGTCACTACTTTGGGCTTTCCTAATGGTTCACCACAGGTTAACGCCCTCTTCTGTAGTCCCCTGACTGGCACATCGGACTGGCGACATTTTCAACGATGTCATCCATGACGATCTAAACCCGGAGCAACGTCATGACCTTTTAGGCCTTTTTGATGATTTCGCCCAGCTTTCGACAGCCACAGCACTTGTCCAGGCCGGACATCGACTGTATGTAAGCGGATCAACACTGGTAATCACCCACCATTACGGCAGCGACCATACCATGCATCCTCGACTGAACGCCGCGTCATTAATGAACAAGTAGGTGGCATGCTTAAGCGCGGCGCCGATTCAATCCTCGAGTCCGTGGGCATCTCCAGTTGTTTTTGTTAAGAAGAAAGATTGCACGATACGCTTTTGCGTAGATTATCTTCGTCTAAACGGGATAACGTGAAAGGATGATTATCATTTGCCCCGGATCGAAGATGCCCTAGACTGCTTACAAGGTGCAGAGTTCTTTTCCTCCCCTGTTCTATGGTCTGATTATTGGTAAGTCCCTATGGACACAGATGATAGGCCAAAAAGTACATTTGTTCCACCAGTTGGATTATGCTAGTGTAATGTGATGCCATTAGGCCTCTGTAATGCGCCGGCAACATTTCATCGCATGATGAACACTATTCTACGAGGCCTCAAATGGATACATGCTTGTTCTACTGGGATGGTGTGGTGGTATTTGTGCCAGACTTCCCCACGCACCTTCGTCGCATGGAGCAGGTTTTACGATGTCTCGCTGAAGCTCGACTCCAACTAAACATAAAGAAGTGTCACTTTGGGGCAGGCAAGCTGACTAAACTCGGACATGTGTCGAAGGACGGCGTACACGCTGATCCCGCTAAGGTACGTGCTGTTAAAGATTTCCCGAGACCCGTGTGTTTAAAAGAGCTCCATTGTTTCATTGAGCTCTGCTCAATCTTCCGACGCTTCATTCGCAATTTCGCCTGGATTATGGCACGTCTGACGGACCTGCTTCAGGGAGACCCCAATCTATCCTCCTGGTCCTCGGCTTGCGATCATGCGGTTGTGACACTACGTCAGCTACTCACACCACCCATACTGCGCCATTTTCATGCAAGTGCTCCTACAGAAATCCACACAGATGCTAGCGATGTCGGCCTTGGCGCCGTCCTCGCCCAACGAATGTCTGGCTACCAAGAATATGTTGTTGCTTACGCAAGTCGTACACTCACAAAAGCGGAAGCAAATCATTCAGTTACTGAAAAAGAATGCCTCGCGATCGTCTGGGTCATTACGACATTCCGGCCTGTACCTGTACGGTCGACTTTTCGATGTCGTTACCCATCATCACGCACTGTGCTGGTTGTCTTCCCTCAAAGGACCCCTCGGCCTGCTAGGCACAAGTGGGCTTTGCGGCTCCAAGAGTCGACATCCGGGGTTATCTACCACTCAGGCCAGAAGCATGCAGATGCTGATGCTCTTTCGCGTTCGCCTATTTCCACTGACATTGCGAGCGTCTTCCTTCTGGACAACTCATTTTCGCCATTAGAATCCATCGACATGGCTTTGGAGCAACGCAAAGATTCGCGGATTGCATCCTTGATGGATTACCTCTCTGATTCGCTTGTACGCCCGCCATCTCGAGCGCTACGCCGACAAGCCTCTCACTTCGCCATCCGTGATGGAAATTCTTTATCGCCGCAACTACCAATCTGACGGCCGCAAATGGTTGCTTGGCATACCCAGGGAACTCTGCTAGCATATGTGCTGCTTTCCTTGCCGGTCCACAGAGCACACGCTGGTCTGTTTAAAACATACGCGTGACTACGCCTTCGGTACTATTGGCGTGGCATGTACACAGTCGTGCAAAAGTAAGTTCATTCTTGTGCAGCGTGCCAACGCCGCAAGCCCGATCCTTGTCACTCTTCTGCACCAATGCAGCCGTTGCCATGCCCAGTGCGACCATTTAGCCAGCGTTGGAATAGACGTTTACCATAGACATGCGCCGGAAACCGCTGGGTTATTGTGGCGATAAAGCACCTCACGAAATATACAGAAACTGGTGCTCTACCAGCCGCGACAGCACGTGACGTTGCGTCTTTCCTGCTTCGACGCTTTACTCTACGTCATTCGCTGCTCGTGAACTCCAGGGCGACGGAGGCTGCATCTTTCTCGCGGATGTTATTCAAGAACTTCTCGCTGAAGGCCGTGTGATGCACCGCTCTACTACCGCATATCACCCGCAAACAAATGGTTTGACCGATCGTTACAACCACACTCGGTGGCGACATGCTTTCTATGTATGCCGCCTCTAGCCACAAAAACTGGGGACCTTATTCTTCCCTGCGTAACGTGCGCCTACAATGCGGGCCCCCAGGAGACGACAGGCTCCCCTGCTTTTTACTCTATGGCCTGAGAACGATCGTCTCCGATCGACACTGTTATTCCCTACCGACCCGAGTCATCAGAGGGCACACCAGTTTTTGAAGCTGCTCGATATGCAGAAGAATGTCGGCAACTAAAGTGCTCCCTTACAAGTGAAGAACAGCGGCTACAAAAATTCCGCCACTACGACGGATGGTCCCACAACCAGTTTTCACCCAACTCCCTTGTTTGGCAGTGGGTGTCTCCCACTTATGTGCTAGGTATATCATTGAAGTTCGTCAGCAGGTACCATGGACTCTGTCGCGTCATACGGCAAAGTTAAACCGTTAACAACCTCATCGAACCTCTCACACCCACTGTGGACCTGCGTCGCTGAGGCCGCGAAACTGTTGACGTGGATCGCGTAAAAACGTACCACGAACCACTAGTTATTACGAGCCCTTAGAATACCTAATTGGCTGCGTCGACAGCGTGGGGGAAAGATGTAATGAAGAAGAAGTGCACCCTATAGAGATCAGCAGCAGGATCGTCAGCGATACGCAGGAGAGGCTTGTGCTGTAGGTTGTTGGTGTTCACGCTAGCTAGCCCTACGGCCATATACTGTCTCATTTTACAGTATCTGTTGACGAGAATGAGTCTGAGCTCTTTATTATAGCTGTGATACTATTTATTATTGTCGTTAGATGTGCTTGCGAGCTGTTCCCCATTTTATATTTAAATGCGTCCGAGTACACAGAAAACATAAGACTCGTGCTGAAATCATCAAACAAGAGCTGCTACGATGGGATAGTATATAGCTAAAGAAAACGCAACTAACTTACGCCACATTTACGATCAAACCTCGGCGCGACGGACCAGTGGCTATTGGTTTCGGGTAATGTAACCAGCCGCCGAATAGTATTACAGTTGCAGGCGCTGCCCGCGTTCGGCAATCGGTCACTTCTATTTTTTGAATGTTACTGGACCCAAGTATTTCAGCCTCAACACTCTCACATATTCTCAACATTCCTGACACGGCACTTGCATCCTCAATAATAACAAACGCAGAGAAAGCACCATTCAATCAAAGCAAGCAGCGCAAGATCATATTACCGCACACCATCTTATGCTGTCAGGGTGTACGAGAAATTAATACCAATATAACTAACACGACTAGAAGATGCACAACAAGAACTCAACATAACAGTACAGCTAAATCGACCAATCTGTTTCAATAGCCACACCAAGCACTCCTGATGTGGTGATGTGGCTAAAAAAGAAAGGAAAAGTGCTAGCCTTTCGCGAAACACGCAGCGCGCTCACAGCGAAAGCGGCAAAAGCGGTCGTTCTAGAGCCTGTGGTAAGCTCACTCTTGGGGCGTCTGCTGCAAGCACCACTGCAAGGTATCGACAAGGCCATAAATAATCATAATTTTGCCTAGTTGGCAAGAGCCAAATGTGCAATTATTCATCATTCTTCGGAGAAGTCAAGGCGGTGATGCGGGCTAGTTGGTTTGAGTCACTTGTATTCATATTTGTAGCGCAATAAACCCAGACGAAGACAAAAAAAATATAGAACACATACACAGGACGGGCGCTAGACATCAACTGATTTACTACTGAAACTTCGGAGAAAACAGGCATGAAGTATATACATGTGCAAAGCATTATAAGCGATTTGTTGACCCTGTGGCTGACGAAGATCAATAATTATGGCTGAGATTATAACAATGGGGAGGGGCGAGGGGAATGTTTAATCCACCCACTGTGGAATTCGCATTTGTCACGCTTCGTTGTTATTGTTTTCTTCTATCACGCTACATCACATTTGTTAACCTGATCAAGTGACCAGCACAATGTCTGCATTGGGTCCTTTGGCTAAGAATTTACTAGCACCGGCGTGGCTCTGTGGTAGAATATTCGACTGTCAAACAGAATGCTTGGGTTCAAACCCCGTTTGATCCTGGACATTCTTCTGTGTTGTGTGCGATAGAGGGGTTTCAGACCCTACGGCACCAATATTGGCTTTGGCTGTGACCTCATGACACCGTCCGCGGAACATACATAAGCGGGCTATGCGTACAGAATAACCATTATGTTAACGAAAACTGATAGCAATTCACGCCAGATGGCAGTTAGTCATCAAGAGCAGGCTAGCACACCCCTATCTCTATTCGAGTGAATGTCATGAGTGCTATAGTCTGTGTGCCTCGCTACCAAGCGCGCCAACCTCCTTTGTGACATCACCGTGTTTCTGCACAATGGATTCTGTCAACATTTGGTGAAGCGCCGATGAGAAGGCAATGCTCGATACGTTGTTGAACTGCAGAGGTAGAAGACCGATGAATCATTTAGAGGCTTTGCTATGTAAATAGAATAGGTATAAATGGCCAGCAGAGACAACCTGCAGTATCGCTTCTCGCTTTCAGCATAATTCTTCCTACTGCAAGCGTAAGTATTATCGCCTATACCTAACAAACTGCTTTTTTGCTAATCATAGTGTGTTTTTTTTGTATAATTTTTTTCTATAGCGCTACATTTGCCCGTACTGAACTTGGTTTTGCAAAAGCCGGTCTCGATATGACCCGTGCCCATCGACTATTTGGCTATTAGTCTTACTGGTGCTCAGAACACACGCTGAACTTTTGAATAACTGAAGGGTATCTACGTGAAGCCAAATGGAAAAATTCGAAAAAAAATAACCAGAGAAGAATAGGAGAAAATGATGTTAGTACTCTTGTGTGTGATACTGTTACTGTAGAAATCACTGATATTTTGCTCTACCAAATATGAAGAAGGCAACTCACTGCCAGGAAACACCTCATAAACGTCAGTGCACACGTAAATGATATTTGAGAAATACGTTAATGAACGAACGGGATCAACATGGTGCTAAACACCGGTCACCCACGTTTCAGATTCTCTTGTTAATAATAATATCTGGAGTTTAACGTCCCAAAACCACGATATGATTATGAGAGACGCCGTAGTGGAGGGCTCCGGAAATTTAGACCACCTGGGGTTCTTTAACGCGCACCTAAATCTAAGTACACGGGCCTGAAACATTTTCGCCTCCATTTCTCTCTTGTTAACATAGTGTACGAATGGCTGGCACGGTTATGCTTTATTTTATCGCCACCAATAAAAGCATTATTCGCGCGAAACGAAATATTGTAATATAATGTTTCTCCGTAATGTTTTGAGACTGATTTATTTTCTTCGCAGGAATGAGTCCCCAAAACAAATCTTGGTGCATATTGTAGCGCCATCTTTTCGGGCTAACCTGAGCTGTTTATTTATTTATTTATTTATTTATTTATTTATTTATTTATTTATTTATTTATTTATTTATCTTAATACCTTCAGGGCCCGAAGGCGTTACAGAAGGGAGTGGGTGAGGGTATACACAACAGTAAGAAAAATAAGAGAGGAAAAAAAATGTTGCTAAGAGTAAACATCGCATTCAACAGCAGCCTTAAAAGCAGTGATATCGGTCAGTTGGGCAACAGAGGAGGGTAGGTGGTTCCATTCATTCGAGGTAGTGGGAATAAAGGAATCGTCGAAGAATTTCGTATGTGAAAAAGGAATCTGTACTTTGTGGGGATGGTCACATCTATATGATATGTAGAAGGTCTTGTTTTAGTTGTGGATTGTGGAAAATTTTATAAAAAAGAACAAGACGAGACACTTTCCTGCGCGAACAAAGAAGTGGAAGGCCCAAAACGGTTTTCATCGATGATACACTAGATGTGCGTACATAGTTTGAGTGGCTGAAACGTGCACTACAATTTTGGACGGATTCTAAGGTTTGAACCAGTGTGTTAGTGGCGGGATCCCATACAGCGCTTGCATATTCGAGCTTCGGACGAACAAGGGTTTTATCTAAAATGAGCTTTAGAGCTGAAGGTACCCTTGAAAAGTGTCTTCGTAGGTAGCCAAGAGTGTGATTGGCATTGTTAGTTACATAGGTGACATGAGTGGGCCATGCGAGGTTAGAGGTAAATTTTACGCCAAGATACTTGTAGTATGAAACACTTTCTCAAACGCTATCATTAATTAGGTATTCGGGAACAGGAATAGAACTAGAGTTACGAGAAACTCGCATTACCTTGCTTTTATTAGCGTTTAGTCGCATGTTCCATCTAGTGCACCAGGAAGAAACTTCATTAAGATCTTGTTGCAGGAAATTAACGTCATTATTAGTGCAAGCACTTCTATAAATAACACAATCATCAGCAAATAATTTAATTGATGATATAATATTATTAGGCAGGTCATTGATGTAAACAAGAAATACAAGAGGGCCCAAAACCGACCCCCTGAGGCACACCAGAAGTAACAGGAGACTCTTGTGAATTGTTATTGTTTGTGGTAACAAACTGAGTTCGGTTAGCGAGAAAGTATTCAATCCATCTTAATATATTGCGGTCAATATTTAATTTACTTAGCTTAAAACACACTAACTGGTGAGAAAGAAGATCAAAAGCCTTAGAGAAGTCCAAGAATATACAATCAATGATTAGTTCACTGTCCAATGCCGCGAAAAGGTCATGTGTAAACGAAACCAGCTGTGTTTCACATGAAAAATGTTTACGGAAGCCATGTTGATTGGGAGAGAAGAATGGATTTGTATCGAGAAAGGCTACGAGATGGGAATAAATTATGTGTTCTAAAAAGCTTACAAGGTACACTGGTGAGGGATATTGGTCAGTGATTCAAAGGGGGACTGTGCATCACCAGATTAAAATAATGGTACCACCTTGCCCACCTTCCAATAACCTGGTAAAGAACAAGATTCCAAGGACTGGGAAAACAGTTTTGACAAAAACATTGTAGAATAAACCGCCGTACTTTTCAAAAACTTTGGAGTGATGCCGTCCACTCTGCAAGACGAAGACAAGTTCAGGCTTAGAATAGAAAATTGAGCGAGTTGGTATTGATTCATGGTTAGGACTGTGCAGCGCTCACAAAAAAGACGTCGGACGGAAGAAGTGCACGATACATTCGCTGACTCACAACTGAATTTTTATTCCTAAAAACACGAAAAAAGGTAAGCGAAAAGGTATCGAGTCACATGATTTGCGCTACAAACGAAAAAACAAAAAAACAAAAAAGAACATCTCTGGCTGCCACCCCACAACATAGCATGCGCACTACGAGTTTTTTGTCGCGTTGCTGCACGTGCTGACCAAAAACTCGTATTCCCTATCCCAAAGCTTTATCGATGACTGGCTAACGCATCTTTCATAGCTTCTTCTAATGTGGAAGGCCTCTATAATTTCTCGGGCAAGCTGCTTTTTATGCCTGGACAGAACCTTGGTATCAGTAAAGTGTGGGGTACACCCGCACTCCCGACAATGGTCTGCTAAATGGGAATGCGTATCTTGTGTTAATGAACGCTTGTGTTCACCCAAACGAACATTCAGGCACCTTCCACTCTGTCCAATGTAAGAACTGCCGCACGACAATGGTATCTGATACACGATTCCTACGTCACGCTATGAAAGATGCGTTAGCCAGCCATCGATAAAGCTTTGGGATATGGAATACGAGTTTTTGGTCAGCACGTGCGGCAACGCGACAAAAAACTCGTAGTGCGCATGCTATGTTGTGGGGTGGCAGCCAGGGATGTTCTTTTTGTTTTTTGTTTTTCGTTTGGAGCGCAAATCATGTGACTCGATGATACCTTTTTGTTTACCTTTTTCGTGTTTTTCGGAATAAAAAATTCAGTTGTGAGTCAGCGCATGTCTCGTGCACTTCTTCCGTCCGTCGTCTTTTTCATGAGCGCTGCACAGTCCGAACCATGAACAAGTTCAGGCCACGAATTAGCTTCTGTACACCATCAAAATCAATAACAGGGTCCATAATGGGGACGCTATATTCAGTAATGCAGGGAAAGGAAACAGCTGATGATAAAAAAGGATTTAGAAAATACATCATTGAGCACAGAACAACACTCAGAACTCGGAATTGGTACGCCATTGATGTCACTTAAAGATATTATATTCTGTTTGTGACCGCCTATAACATTCCAAAACGTTTTCGCGTTCGTTACAAGTAACGAGGGAAGGGTGTTTTTATAAAACGTTTTCTTGGCTTTCTCGACTGCCTCCTTGTATTGCGTAGTGCATTCATGATAAGCGCACCATCGACTTGATTCATTACTCTGTTTGGCTTTTTTAAACGCGCGCTTCTTCCTATTTAACAGGCGATTTAACGAAGAAGTAAACCAAGGGGACCGTTGTTTACCTGAAATAGCACGCAGATAGACACATGTTAATTGCTGTGGCAGCCGCTAGATGGTACTACATGTAGAAAATATATGTTGTCACCAGTCGTCTGAGCATTCTACTGTGAGTGAATGTGGAGAGATGGATGCTCACCTGGAACCGCGTGTAAACATGAAATTATGTGTGAAGCTTGGCAAGACAGCCAAACAGACGTATGAGCTCATTCTTGACGCTTACGGCAACGAGACATTATGGCGAGCGCGAGTTTTCGAGTGGCAAGAGACGCTCGTTTCGGGGAGGACATCGGTGGAAGAGGACAAAAGGCAGGGGTGACCTGCAACCTCATGGACTGAAAACAACGTGGCTCGGATCAGGGAGACCGTACAGCATGTCGACATCTGGTTATTATCAGATTTATTCGGCAGTCTGGTAAACTAGCACAATCGCACAGTAAAAAGAGCATTTATTTAATACGATACCCAGTATTCTGTTTTTATTTCTTTTATTTGTTTTTTTTTTCATTCAGCATTGTTCAAATTGCGTAATAAATTAAAAAAAAAACGAATTCTTGGACAATCCCCCTGGTTGGGTATGTGCCATTTTGTTTTTAAAGCTCAAATAAACAAACAAGAAAGCTTCACCATGAGGTCGGCGGCTTCTCCTTTTATCTACATTTTGGGCCGTGAAACCCGGGAGAAAGGACCTTCAGAGGTAAAACCGAGCGGACTTAACGAGTTCTCTATCGCATCTTTAGCGAGAAGGACATCTGTGAAGCCGCCGTTATGTTAAGCTAATGTGCGAGACCCAACCAACTGACAGATATATCTAGTCCTAAACTTTTGTGATCGATGCCACGTCGACTCCGACTTCGCCTCGAAACGCTGGCGGCCAGTGATTTCTCACGTTTACGACACTAGACCGGATAATGGAGGCCCTATTTGAAAGGCGGAATCAAGTACGCAGAGGAGTCATGCAAGCCATCGCAAACGTCAATAGCCTTTTTACATTTCAACCGTCCATCAATAAGTGAGTTGCAGAATATTCACCGAATTTACTTTGAGCAGTACGAGCTTCCTCAGAGGAATAGACAAGGAGGTAGAAGACACAGTTCATCTGGATCATTTGGAAGCTGTGATGTAGGAAGGTGACGTTTACGTGCATCAGAGAATTCGTGCAAGGGTCAGAGCAAAATAAAGGCTCGGCAGGATCACTTGGAGTCAGTAAGACAACGTATTTGAAGCAGCAAGAAAAATACTCTTTGTCACCACAATCTAGCCATTACGTGTTCAACAGTGATCTCGCCCAGAAGCTAGACGAACGGCTTCATGACAAACAGTCGAAGGTTCGGGAAGGTTGCAAATTAACTTGCCCAATACAGATACTATCATCTGAAAGATCAACACCGAAGAACTTACGTCAACTTTGAAATAGCCCTTTTACACGTGTGGAAGTTGCGCCGATGTGCAGAACTCATTAAGCTATTCAAAATACAGGTGCAACAACTCAGGTGTTTGAAGTGGAAGAGACTACTTCGACCGACAGCGGGAAAGCTTTAGAAATTTAGAAGCCAGTGCACAAGATACCAAGGATGAGTGCTGCCCTGCAGACAACGAATTAATCTGTTGGACAGTCCTCAATTTTTTGTGTATAAATCAGAATGGAGGAACTAAATCACAGCCGATGCACTCAGTGCAAAGAAATAGAAGAAAGAAAGGAAACGCCGTGACGACGCAGAGGGATACCGTCTGCATGACTCATAAATAGCTCTCTGAGAAAGCTGCAGATGTCAAGGCGGAGAAGAATGTGGATCCCACAGGATACATCACTGCAGGTGCTAAACGTCGATGCAGTCTCACAGCGCCGATTGAAGCAGTCCAGACCAAGGCGGAGGCAGAATGCTAATGCGTACATGGTAAACTTAGCCAGGTTTAGAAAGCCAAAACAAAGGTTCCCCCCAAAAAAGCTGCACGAGATCTCCGTGGAAGAGTCTTCAGTGCGAATATTCATGCCAGCGAAACCTGTCCAGCGAAAGCGCAAGTTCACCAAGGTCAACGCGTTCAAAAGCACTAGCGTAACACAAGCGTCAGAAGCATCGATGGAAGATCAGGTGCAAGAGAAGACCTGGATGAACCGCCAGGACTGACTTGAAACTCGTCCTAATACTGACAAACATTGTATACTCCGAACCGAGGTGCGCTAAGTTTTTCGTCGTCAGGCGCCACTGTGGGGGCGCGGAGGGTATTGAATACTTAATTAACGTAGAGTACTGGGGCGAGTTGGTACAGATTCATGTCGCAGCGTGGCGCTAGGAAAAAACGGGACAGAGTAAAGAACACACTGGACAGGCGCTAACTGGGAACTAAAGTTTAATGGAAAGAAAAATCCGCATCTTCAGTTGGCAGACAACACTGATAAGGCATCACGTCAACATCCATAAAACCAAAGAAACAAACGCAA
>JALIZH010032292.1:0-16392 GCA_030522465.1 Rhipicephalus appendiculatus
AAAAGGAGGAAGGGAGGGGGTAAAGCATAGCATAGTCATGTGGCGTCACGCAGGTAAAAACCTGTATAGCATCATGGTGTAACTGCGCAAAAACGGACGGGAACACGAAAGAGGGGAGCACAAACACGCGCAGACTGTCAACTGAAGCCTTATTTCAAAAATCAAGCCAAATATAAAGGACAAGAAAAATACAAGACAGGGTGAAATAGTGGAAGAGAGAATGTCGAGGAAGACCCCAGATCAACAGAAACCGATGTCACATCACCCATGGCACGCCCCCTCACACAAGAACAAAATAACTTTACTCTTTTTTCATGTAGAGCCACAGAGGGAACGCTGACGCAACACGCAGATTCTTTGTGTATTTGCACAGCCTCAAAAAAGTTCACGCGCTCTTTGATTTTTATGACGAAACAACACCGGGGTGTCACAGATCCAGCTTTCGGGGACATTGGATGATCAGCGCTCCTAGCGGCCACTGCTGGAAGCTCTCACGTTTTCAATGGGACAGGGTCATTTTTCGACGATAAAAAATCGTAGAGGCGCAATTTCCAAAACTTCTTAAAGGGGCACCTTCTAGGAGCTGTACCGCACTTAACACATGCAGCATCGTTAACATCGGGGCTTCACATTCTGTTCCCACGACGACTCAAGTTTAAACAATGGGGGTCCTATGGAAGCGGCCGAAATCACGCCTTGTTTTTCGGGACAAAAACGGGCCGACTGAAAAAACTAGACGGTAACCTGCAAATTGCTCGGGAGATCTACGTAGTACGGAGACGAAGCTTTCATTTGAGGCCGCAATCATGTTTCTGTGTGAAGAAAAACACGTTCCAAAATGGGGATTTTCTACAACAGTCGCGTCTTGTATCTTGATAAGACCCATTTTACCGCACCGCGACCGGTGTGCGTTGTGGTCTAGATGGTTGAGCGCCTGTTCTGGCGACTCACGTGCGGTCAATGCGGCACGGGTTCGAATCGCAGAAATATTTCTGGTGTTTTTTTTTTTCGTTTTATTTTTTTTTTTGTTTTGTTTTTACAGAATTGCTGTCAGTGGTTACGGTGCTCGAATGCCGACCCGAAGGGCATCGGTTTGATCGTGGCCGCGGCTCTAGCATTTTCGAACAAGGCGAAAATCCACTAGTACTTAGTTTTGATGCTGTACGTAGATGTAAATTCACGTTAAAGAACCCCAGGTGGTCGAAATTTCCGGCACACTCTTCTGCCGCGACAGGGAATGGGAGACGCCCGCTAAGCGCTAAGCGCGTGCTGTAGGACATCGTTTTTCCAGTCCAGACCTCCTACGGCGCGCCTCATAAACATATCGTAGTTTTGGCGTGTAAAGTTCCAGCAATTAACATTACTAGTGCGTCATTGCTGAAGATTTAGTTTCTTGTTTTTTCACTAAAGTGTTGCACCCAGAATCTTTGCTACAGAGCCGGTTTCGCTTCTAGATATGGAGCAAGTAAAGTTCTCATGTTTTAGTATTTCTTATTACGCAACCCATTATCTAAACAACAAAGGAAGGGGAACCAAGGGCCTATTTCAGTTAACCACAGCCTCAATAAGGCAACACACATTGAATCCAAGGAAAGCATGATAGAAGCTATTGATAGTGTAATGAAGCGTTTTAAATAAGCACTATACTATTGGAGACTGACTAGCAATGGCAGAACCAGCGCAAAGCTTGCGTTGCCGAATCGTCTTCTTTTCTTTCTACATCAGCAGCGTTCTCTGCTTCTGCAAGCAGTGCCGCTTTTAGAGAGTTTTAGAACAGCGTACGCGAAGCTTGCGTTTGCGTTGCGCATGCGTCGTACGCTAGCCTCTTGCGGGCTCCCGTTAAGTGACGAACGCTAACGCTACGCCCACAATGCCGGCAAGCTTTGCGTGCGGTGTTCTAAAACTCTCTGTTTACTTCCCCTTCCGAAACAGAGCCATCCCTGGCGAATTACAGGCAGAATACCACGGCACTGAGATAGTAAGGCTTTAGCAGGTCCATTGCGCAATCTCATGCCTCGACATTGTTGATTACTAGTTTAGAAGAAAGCTCAAGTGGCTTGACGCCGGACATCAAGTACGCGGCTCGTTAGACCATATACGGTACGGGCCGTGGTACTTCGAAAGAAGTTTCGTTGACCGACCGGGGCTAGCTCAAGGAATCCAGAGCCACACAAGTTGATGATCACCTTGGCCGTTGATCCACACAAGTCAGTCCCGGGAATACGACGCTAAAAGGCTTCGAGACATCTCGATGGTGTATTTGGCGCTGCTTGCCAGCAGTGGCGTGAGATCGGGCTCTCTGGCGACCCTCTTCAGCGCTTAGCAGCTTGGGAACTGCCGTCGACTCACTCACATAAGCGTGGCAAGGAGGTATTGCGCATAACGTGCAGGAGGGCTCGAGTCCTTATAGGTAGAAGACAAAAGAGAGTCCATTCGTGGTCTGAGTAGCAGTGTTTTTGGCGTACGTCACGAAATGACACGGTTCCAGTCTTAGTAACCGGAAGGGACGTACATTGTTAGCATATCACCTTATGTTCGAATAAATATTTCTGTTAAACCATTCGTTTTATGATTGTAAGATGTTGTGGTATGGTGAAAGACCTTGCATTCCTCTAAAATTGCTTGACGACGTCCGACAGAAATACACGTCTTTCGGACGATGCCCGGCTCACGTAGTGCGCCGTGCTGTAGAATGACGTGGTGTGAAATGAGAGGCAACATTGCTGGCCGATGCAGATGGCAATAGTGAAGTCTCTGCTTAGCGTGTAATCGATGGCAACAATTATCTTTCGGTTGGCAGCAGGAGTGATGGAAAGAAGTCCATACAAATCAACAGCGGCGTAGTCCAAGGGACGGAGAGGGCAAGTCAGTGGTTGTTACGGAGCAGGGAAATGGCAAGGGGGGATTCGTGTGGCGCTGCGCGACGCAACAAATGTAGCGGTGTAAGAAGCGGTACATTCTGCGTTGATAGTAGCAGAGCTGGAGGAAAGTGCAAGTCTTCAACCCTTCGGCATGTGCACACTGTGAGTCAGCTTTGAAGGTGGCGCATATGTCTTAACGTAGATGGCGCGGAATAAGAGCGATTTGCGTCCATCATAGAGGTATATAGTTGTGATGGTCGATCAACTGTCACGAAGAATGAAATGGTGTGTTTGATGACTTATTTCTCTAGGGTTGGTAGGTGACGTTGCTTCACGCAACAAGTCTACAGGGGAAGCAACGCAGGGGTTTTTGCGCCACTGCACAGGCATGTCGGTGACGGCTACAGCGGGAGCGCGTCGTAGATGGACAAGAAGACCGCCGCTAGAATGTGTATTGATCGGCGTATGCAGGGGGGGGGGGAGGGGTTGCGGGGTTCAACCGTACTTCATGTATGTTCATGCGTGCTTTGGTAGGTGCATGGCTGGCATAAGCAACCAGGGTTGCCGTTGGGTGGACATGAAAAGGCGCCAGAACTCACGCCAAAAGTAGCCAAAGTAACCACGTCATTTGATCGTATCGCCGAATTTCTCGCCAAATAGAACAGAAGCGGTATTATCAACAGAGTCTTTACTATTGATGAATAAATAAAACTATTTTGAATAAGTAAAACCGCAAGTTTCAAAAAAGAGCCATGGCGCCAACTGGAAATTTTCGTCGCCAACGGGTCCAAAAGTAGCCAATTTGGCGCAAAGTAGCCACCAACGGCAACCCTGTAAGCAACAACTAACTCGTCAAATCCGCGTTTACGCTGGGCAAGCACAGCGCCGAACACAACGCCGCTAGTGTCCTTGTGAATTTCATTTTGGGTGCTCTCAGCTTTTCTGTCATAATAAACTTCTCTCTCTCTCATATGGGTCGAGCAAATCAAAATGTCGCAAGATTGGAGGGGAAGTAAGAACTCATCGGAGTTTTCTGGATGCATCGCCACATGTGACTTCGCTCAAAGGTCGCAGCCGCTGCGGAGGTCAGTCAAAGGCGCTATAATTGCGGGGAAGCTGCGAATGAAACGTTTAATATAAAATCAAAGACATAGAAAGCTGCAAAGGTATTTTATTGTCAGTTTAGGAAACGTAGCAACAGCACGAAGTGTCGTGGGATCCGGAAGGACGCCATCTCGGAAGAAGACGGCCCAGAATAAGCGGCTTTCGTACTCCAAAACAACACTTCTTTAAGTTTATCTGAAGGCCATTAGAGCTGAGGCTAGTGACGACAGCTTCGACCTTTTGTAGATGTGTCGCAAAGCCGTCTGAAAAGATCAGAGTACCATCCAGGTAGTAGAGATTCGTCTGCCACTTGAAGCCGCGAAGGTTGCCGATCGTGCGTTCAAATGTTGCAAGCGCGTTGCACAGCCCGAATCGCGTCACAATAAATACATATAAGCCATCGGATCTAACGAAGGCTGGTTTGCGGCGGTCAAGTTTAGCCATCGGGGCTGCAAGCAGCCGGAGCGCAGGTCCAACGAATAGAGAGAGAGAGAGAGGGAGAAAAAAAAAACTATGCTCCATGCCGGCAGTCGCGGCGTCGTCTATAAGTGGCTAGGGATAGATGTCCTTACGTGAGATCTTGTTCAGCAAGCCATAGTGTACGCAAAAACTAGGCAATTGAGCCGTCCTTTTTCTTTTTTTTTTGCAATATCGACCGGTGAGACCCATCAGCTGTTCCAGATCTGTATGACGCCATGTTGAGCCGTGTCACTTGTGCGATGTTGCGACGCACTGTGGCTGGCACACGATATGCGCACTTAGGCTAAGGAGCGTGGAGATCAGTGTCGAAGAAATGCATCGTGCTAGACTTAATGTTGGGCTTCAATACATGAAAGGATGTTTTGTTAAGAATACAATTCGAATGGCAATGCCTTTCTCTGATGTTCAGGAATTAGGTAATATCTCGAAACTAGTGGCATCATAGGAATTCGTTCCAGGTTGCCTTAAGAACTCCACGGCGAAACATTGCGAATTGAAATGTGGGCGATAATTCAATTAGTTAAGATCACAATTAGGAAATTTTCGTTAGTTAGTGGACTAAGCCTTTCAATTTTTTGTGTAATAATTTCAGCCTCTTTTCGTAGACCAGCTGACGAGCTAGAATTGTACAATATCTAACAGCCAACCTTTAAATTTTTTTGAAAGTGTTCGCTGAAACATCGGTATTCTCCTTATTGTTGTACACATGTACCGTACTCCCCTCTAGAATGCCCTAGCGCTTGAGTGCATTTGAAATAAATAAATAAATAAATAAATAAATAAATAAATAAATAAATAAATAAATAAATAAATAAATAAATAAAACCTAAGCATGTTTTACACTCACTAAAAACGCTAAGGCGAATAACGGAAAGGTGGGCTAGTTGGTTAGGTTTCGTAGTGCAGTATATGGGGCAGCGCGAGAACGAATACAAGGACGAGAAAACACAGGACATGCGCTGTCTGTGTCCTGTCAGCGCGTGTCCTGTCTTTTCTCGTCCTTGTATTCGTGCTAGCGCTGTCCCACATACTTCGCTAAGGAGAAACCTGATTGGCCTCTTGACACACCTTTTGTCACTGTAAAAATACATTATATATATATATATATATATATATATATATATATATATATATATATATATATATATATATATATTTGCGACTGTGTACGAATCGTGAAATGATACTTTCGCATTCACGATTCACAAGTGTGTGATCATCATCATGACTACGTAACATGACTACGCTAATTGTATGGTATATGCCACTCCCATGTTTCTCCAATCAACCCGGTCCTGTGCAGGCTGCGCCCACGTTAGCGCCGGCAGCTTCTGAATCTCATTGAAATACACTGAGTGTGTGCAGCGCTAAGAAACGGGGACAACAGAAGACACATGAACGACGTAGACTGGCGCTGTGTCTTCTGTTGTCCCCGTTTCTTTGCGCTGCACACACTCAGTGTATTTCAAGACATGTACCAACTAGCCCACCAACGGATCCTTCTTGAATCTCATCTGCCCATTTAACTTTATGCCTCCCGCTCGCGCGCTTGCCTTCTGTTAGAATGCACGCTGTTACTTTCATTTGCCACCAGTTATCTTGTATTCTCGCTGCATTCCCTTGAGAGATAGTGGTAAACTACCATTCGCTTTTCTTTTGAGAGATAGTGGTAAACTGCCAATCATTATCTTAAAATACGTGCCAAATGCACACTACAACATTCTTATACTTTTGGTTACTTCATTCTCATGGTTCGTATCTGCGGTCACCACCTTCCCTAAACAGACGTATTCCTTTACCACTTCCAGTGGTTTTGATAGGCATCGTAAACCACTCTTCTCTTCGGAGACTGCTGAACATTGCTTTATTTTTCTGCACATTAATTTTCTGACCCACCGCTCTGCTTTCCCTGTCTAATTCAGTAATTATGATTTGCAATAGTTTTCCCGAGTTACTAAACATGGCAATATCACAAGCGAATCGCATGTTACTGAGCTACTCTCCTTTAACTGCTATCGCATGCTGTCCGCAATCCAACGCTCTGAAAACCTCCTGTTAACACGCGGTGAATAGCAGTGGAGAGATGGTAGCTCCCTGCCTTACTCTTTATTAGAATTTTATTCCATGCTTTTTTTTTTCATGGGGGACAATGGTGGCTGTGGAGACACTGTAGATATGCCGCCGCGACGGCATAGCGGTTATGGAGGTCGGCTGGTGACCTGAAAGGCGCAGGTTCGATCCCGGCCGCGGTGGTCGCATTTCGATGGAGGCGAAATGGTAGACGACCGCATGTACTGTGCGATGTCAAGCACCTTAAAGAACGCAGATGATCAAAATTTCCAGAGTTCTCCTATACCGCGGGCCTCATTATCATATCGTCGTCTTGTCACGTAAAACCCCAGATATTATTATTATTATTATTATTATTATTATTATTATTATTATTATTATTATTATTATTATTAATTTTCGTTCATTAAAAAAATCATACCAGAGGACGTTCGAATGATGATATTTAAGTAGTGTTTTTGCAGCCGGTGACCGGCAAATCTGTAGCGCTAGCACACGTGCGTCATCATGTGTGCTATGCGCTGATTTGTGTGTACCGCGAGCCAAGACCTTCTAGAACGATTACTTTGTGCTTTAATAGTCATAATAATTGTTGGGGTCTAACGTCCCAAAACGACCGTATGATGAGAGACGCCGCAGTGGAGGGTTCTCAAAATTTCGACCACCGGAGGTTCTTTAATGTGCACCTAAATCTAAGCACACGGGCATCAAGCATTTTCGCCTCCATCGAAAATGCGCCGCCGCGGCCGTACTTTGTAGTTTGAACCACACGTTTAGTAGCAACATGTTAGTTCGCGGAGGCTGCACTTCGATGGACGCAATAGGCAAGAAGCCCATGTGCTCAGATTTAGGTGCACGTTAAAGGGACACTAAAGTGAAACAATGACTTGGTTTAGGTTGACAAAATGCACTCTGAGAACTCTAATGTCATATTGTCACATAGGTGTTTGTGCCACTGTGGACTAGAGGACGCTACTAGCCGAAGAAGAAGATGAGGTGTCACGGGCGTAAATCGAGAGTGTTGCACTTGTCATAGGGCGTCAACGCTACACCTCTTACGTGTTGTAAATATACTGTAAATACTGCAACTCTGCACGTAACATTTTGGTGGAGGTGCGGGGGTAACATCTACGAAAGTCGGACCTGGATCTCCGCAGCGGACGTCACATCGGTTCCGCTGCTATGGCTACCGACAGTGTCCCGGCCGCCCAGACCCCAGTGCAATACGTGATGACTCCGCTACGTGATCCGGGAATCTTCACCGGTACTGGCAAGGTCGACGTCGAGGAGTGGCTGGCGATGTACCAGCGCGTCGCCAACAGTTACAGGTGGGATCCAACGCTTATGCTGGCGAACGTGATTTTCTACCTGGGGGGAAACCGCAAAGGCGTGGTTTGAGACGCACGAAACCGAGCTCACAAGTTGGGACATCTGCAAAGAGAGGCTACGTGATCTTTTCGGGAGACCAATCGGACGCCAAGCAGAAGCCCAGAAGGAGCTCGCGTCCCGTGCCCAGACGTCCACCGAATCGTACATCTCTTACATTCAGGACGTTCTGGCACTTTGCCGAAAGGCGGATGACAAAATGCCGGAGGCAGATAAGGTCGGACACATTATGAAGGGCATCGCCGACGATGCATTCAACTTCTTGCTATGTAGGAGCTGCACAACAGTTGATTCTCTCATTAAAGAGTGCCGCCACTTCGAACAAGCAAAAGGCAAGCGCATCGTGCAACGCTTCGACCGGCTTCCTAATACGGCTCCGACCTCATCCTGCAACGAACCTGCGCCGTCGCATCACCCAGCATCACCAAGTTTGACGCAAGCCATACGTCGCGAACTGGAGGCTATGGCTCCGAGCTCTCGTGTTCCTCATACGCATGACAACTTGACAGTCTCGCTCATTCAAGCTGTTGTTCGCCAGGAAATTGCGAATATGGACATCCCATCCGCCGTTAGCCCTCGTCCGACCTCTACCGCTCCGATCATTGCCTCTGCTGCACCTCGACAGTATTCCGCGAATAGGTACCGAAACCCGTCTGAGTGGCGAACACCGGACGACAGACCAATCTGCTTCGTGTGCTCCCGGATTGGCCATATCTCTCGCCACTGCCGTGACCGCTGGAATTCACCGCCTCGACCACATAGTGACCGCCGCTACGAACGCCCCTCCCGTCCTCTGTCACCTCAAGCCGAACCATCCAATGCTGGGCCTGCTGCTCCTCGATTCACCAATAGCCGTTCGCCCTCACCGCAGCGCCGTCAGTCCCTTTCGCCTTCATCTCGGCGTTCCCCGTCCCCATCCTACTCAGGCCGCTTCTCGGGAAACTAACCAATGCAGCCCCTGGAGGTAAGGCTGCGTTGACGACTCTGACTGCAAAACCTCTGTTGACCCTTGCTCCTAAACGAAACCTAATCGAAATTTTTGTTGATCATGTGCCCGTTAAAGCCCTCATCGACACTGGAGCTCAGGTGTCGGTCATGCGCTCCGACCTTCGCAGCCGTCTTCGAAAAGTGCTAACGCCCGCCGAGTCGCCTGCCCTACGAGTAGCCAACGGCAGCACAACAGCCGTGATGGGAATGTGTACTGCCCGTATTACCATCGCCGACCGCTCAACGTCACTTCTGTTCACTGTACTTGCGGAGTGCCCTCACGAGGTGATTCTCGGAATGGACTTTTTGACTGTTCATTCTGCGCTTATTGACTGCTCAACCGGTCTTCTGAGGCTTGAGCTACCCCAGTGTTGTGCCGACACCACCGCAGATATCCAGTCCCGACTTCGCTGCACTAAATTTGTTCGGCTGCAACCTGATGCTGCGACTTATGTGCTCATGTCGCCTTGCCCACCACTTCGGGATGGTAATTACGTTGTGTCCCCACTTTACGATGTCCTACTAGAGCGCCAAATAGCTCTCCCTAGCTCCATCATTGCTCTCACCAACAACCGTGCGTGGCTTCCTCTCCTGAATTTTGGCTCGTCTCCACAAGCTCTTCCTGAGGGTGTCTCTCTCGCTGTGTTGTCTCCTTTGGAAGACTCCGGAGTCTCTGCTCTAAGTTATGAACAACCATCTGAGGTTGCTCGACCTTCGGCTCCAACGATGCCATCTACCGACAAGTTCGCCAAAATGATAGCTCCTGACCTGCGACCTTCTTACGCTGACGCCCTCCGCCGCATTTTGATGTCCTACGAAGACATCTTTGATTTCGACAATCGCCCGCTCGGTCGAACCAACGTCGTCACTCATTCGATCCACACTGGTGACGCTCCGCCCATCCATAGGCGTCCCTATCGTGTGTCGGCGGCAGAACGTCACGTCATACAAACCGAGGTCGACAAAATGCTCTCTAAGGACATTATCGAGCCCTCCTCCAGTCCGTGGGCATCCCCTGTCGTTTTAGTAAAAAAGAAGGACAACACTTGGAGGTTCTGCATAGATTATCGTCATCTGAACAAGATCACGAAAAAGGACGTTTACCCGCTTCCGCGTATTGATGACGCACTGGACTGCTTACACGGTGCCAGTTATTTCTCTTCAATCGATTTACGTTCTGGCTACTGGCAAATAGCAGTCGATGACAGAGATCGCGAGAAGACGGCCTTCGTCACCCCAGGTGGCCTGTACCAATTCAAAGTGATGCCTTTCGGACTATGTAATGCCCCGGCCACCTTCGAACGCATGATGGACTATCTTCTACGTGGTTTTAAGTGGTCCACATGCCTATGTTACCTCGATGACGTTATTGTTTTTTCACCGACGTTTGACAGCCATCTCCACCGGCTCTCAGCCATCCTTGACGTCTTCCGACGAGCAGGCCTACAGCTAAATTCTGCGAAATGTCATTTCGGCCGTCGTCACTTACGAGTCCTCGGTCACGTGGTGGACGCTACTGGCATACAGCCTGATCCCGACAAAGTGAGCGCAGTCCGCGAGTTTCCAACTCCTCGTACCTCTGCTGATGTCCGAAGTTTCCTCGGGCTGTGTTCCTATTTCAGACGGTTTATTGAGAACTTTGCCGAAATCGCTCGTCCTCTCACCAACATTCTCAAAAAGGACAGCCCTTTCACTTGGGGACCAGAGCAAGCTCACGCATTTTCAACGCTTACGAGTCGCCTTGCAAATCCACCCGTTCTGGGTCATTTTGATCCGTCTGCTTACACGGAAGTTCGTACGGATGCAAGTGGCCATGGCATTGGCGCTATTTTGTCCCAACGACAGCGGGAGGTGAATCGTGTAATCGCTTATGCTAGCCGCCTTCTATCGCCCTCAGAGCGCAATTACTCGATCACAGAACGTGAATGCCTCGCCCTTGTTTGGGCCATTGCCAAGTTTCGCCCATACTTGTTCGGACGACATTTCACCGTGGTAACAGACCATCATGCCTTATGTTGGCTCTCCTCACTCAAAGACCCAACGGGCCGCCTCGGTCGTTGGGCTTTACGCCTCCAAGAATACACATTTTCTTTGTCGTACAAATCTGGACGGCTACATAAGGACGCTGACTGCCTCTCCCGTTATCCTGTCGACCCACCTGACACCACCGATACTGATTCGGATACCTGTGTTTTGTCGCTCAGCGACTTCCTACACGTCACCGACGAGCAGCGTCGGGACCCATATTTGCGATCTCTTATAGAACGCCTCACCTCAGAACAACGGGACAGCTCCCTCCGTATGTTTGTTCTACACGACGGTACCTTATATCGACGCAATATGACACCACACGGTGCTGAACTGCTTCTCGTTGTTCCTCAGCATATGAAACCATCTATTCTCTCGCAACTGCACGATGCTCCCACCGCTGGCCACTTGGGTGTCTACCGAACTTACGATCGTGTGCGCAGACGTTTCTTCTGGCCTGGCCTATACCGCTCTGTTCGGCGCTACGTCGCTTCCTGCGAGCTCTGCCAACGCCGCAAAAAGCCCTCTCTCCCTCCCGCCGGGTACCTTCAGCCTATATCTATCCCCAGCGAACCATTCTTTCGTGTCGGCCTGGACCTCCTTGGCCCTTTCCCGGCGTCGTCTGCGGGTAACAAGTGGGTGGCCGTAGCGACTGATTATGCCACACGTTATGCCATTACGCGCGCCCTCCCTACCAGCTGTGCAACCAATGTCGCTGACTTTCTCCTCCATCAAGTCATCTTACACCATGGCGCTCCTCGTCAGCTGCTGACTGATCGAGGTCGCTGTTTCCTTTCGAAAGTTGTCGACGACCTTCTCCGCTCTTGTGCAACGTCCCACAAGTTCAGCACCGCTTACCATCCTCAGACAAACGGACTTACTGAGCGTCTTAACCGTACACTCACGGACATGTTATCCATGTACGTGTCTGAGGACCACCGGGATTGGGACTGCACCTTACCGTTCGTAACGTTTGCTTACAATTCGTCGCGTCACGACGTCACTGGTTATTCCCCGTTTTATCTGCTGTATGGCCGCGACCCGCTCTTGCCTCTCGACTCACTACTTCCTTCTGAGGCAAACTCAACCACATTCTATGCTCACGACGCCATCGTTCGCGCGGCGACGGCGCGTCGCGTTGCCCGCGATCGACTCCTGGCGTCTCAGGCCAACCAAAAGCGCCAGTACGACGGTCACCACAGGGACGTGCGTTTCAGCCCTGGTTCCCTGGTCTTGCTCTGGCTGCCTTCGCGTCGCATTGGCCTGAGTGAAAAACTGCTGCCGCGCTACGTTGGGCCTTACCGAGTTCTTCGCCAAGTAACCGAAGTCACATATGAGATCTCGCCACTAACCCCCCAAGCCTTCGTCCGTCTCACCAGCTACTGAGACTGTGCATGTTTCGCGACTAAAGCCCTACATCACGTACACCGATCCGATGCACCGAGACGGTGCTTCAGCCGCCGGGAGTTAATGTCACATAGGTGTTTGTGCCACTGTGGACTAGAAGACGCTACTAGCCGAAGAAGAAGATGACGGTGTCACGGGCGTAAATCGAGAGTGTTGCACTTGTCATGGGGCGTCAACGCTACACCTCTTACGTGTTGTAAATATACTGTAAATACTGCAACTCTGCACGTAACAATATGTTTCATTATCATAGGTTCATTATTAGCGGAGAAAATCAAGGTTGAAGTTTTATTTTTTTTAAATTTGGCGCCGATATCTGCGCGCGTGACGTCAGAGATTCCAAATGTATTTTTCGTATTTTCGTGACATTGGCTCGATGAAATTTTCTGAAACTTCGTATGCTAAGTCTATGGCACCCACAGATGACAATTCACTTCATTTTTATTGATTAGAAGCTACGTAGGACTCAGTAGACGCCTTCAGAATCTATGACGTCACGGTGTTTGGTGCGGGAATCTAAAGGTGGCGTCATCCATCCGCATTTTCTTTTCGCGTGTTTTCTCGCTTACCAAGCGTCGTGTCGCGGTAAGAGTGGTGTTTTCGGGATTGTGAAATTGTGCTCAACTAATACGCGAAAAATCGTTTTCCCCTTTAGTGTCCCTTTAAAGAACCCCACGTGGTCTAACTATTGGGGGCCCCCCCCACTATGGCATCTCTCACATTCATATCGCGTTCTTTCGACCCAAAACCCCAACAATTATTATAAGAAGTATAACCGCTTTCTGTGCATCCAGAGAAGCCTAAGCAGTAGAAAAAAGCTCGGAAAACACGGGGACGAAAAGTAAGCAGACGCAAGCTAAGTAACCTAGAACTAAACATTGCGAAATGCTATCATTCGACTGTCAAGTCATTAAATGTGCGCCAACTGCTTCAAGATCTGCCATCGGCCGAGCCTTTCAACATGGTAAAAAATTTGCGCAGCTTGCGCTGACTCGCGTAAGGCTGGGGCAGAGCAGAGCTGGTCGGCACTCGCCTGGTCCTGGCAATTGACTAGGCACACGTTCATTCACACGTCCATGCACGAAGTGTTCACGCGATCACTTTGCGATTCACGAGTTTCGGATAGGTATCGATCGGGTTTCATTGGGAATCGCTTTCAATCACAGCACCAAGTACCTTATTTACCTTAATTAGATAAATTGGCCGAACTTGCAAATTCGAGGCTTGGTCTCGATTAGCTTCCATCCCATCTCAAGGTAAGCTTAATTAGCTAATTAGTCGAGCTACCACTAGTTATATTCAGTCTTAATTAGTATTGGGCTAAGCTTGGCGCATCTTACATAGTTCGGCATTACTATAGGCACACGAGAATCTCAGCTCGTCTAAATTAGGGCTTTTTTGAGGTATGATTTCATTAGCTTAGTTATGCGTAGTTAATTAGGTTTTACAATGCGCAACATGGCTTAATAAGGCTTGTCTATGGTTACACTGGTTTAACTAGGCACAGCTGTTCTTAATTTTGCTTGACGTGGCCGCGCCGGCAGGATCATGGTTTCCTCTCTACATCGCAAACCGGACAAACGGCGGGCATAACATACTTGCTGTAAAAAAATGCGAAGAGAATGAATGAATACGTTAGGCTGCCCTTCCGAATTCCCGGTGCAGTCGCGCACCGTTTTCTTTTTCTGATGCGTAAAACGAGTCGTTGCCAAAGGGATCGGGGAATGACTAGCGATTTTAACGTTGCAGCTCGCCGGTCTTATCTTTGTCGCCGTTAGCAACGAACGCGGCAGGCCACGCCAAGTCGTGAAGCTGTGTGTTCTGAACTTTTTTTTCTTTTGTTTCTTTCCTTTTCTTTCTTGCCTTGACGCAACTCTTGACTTCGCGCGAGATTCAAAAGATAAAAGTCATGCGGCACGTGGTGGAAGACACGCGAACTAAACGCCGATGTCCGTGAAAGCTGGATCTGCGCGCTTTTAGAGCAGCGCGTGATTTCCTTGGTGGCTAAGCATTCCACGAAAGAGCGATCTGATTTGACGCGGTTGCATTAAAGAGATCGTTCTGCGCAAAATCCAGTGTCGGCGTCGTTGCTTGTAAGCGTTGTCCGTGGGCGAAAATTAAAGATAGATGCATATAAATAAACAATAAAAATCTTCGGCTTGAGCGGAAATCGATCCCAGGACTTCCACGTCGTAAACAGGTGTTCTACAACAGAGCCACGCCGGTGCATGAAACTGTTTTGAAAAAAAAAAAAAAAAAACCATGTCATGTAGTGCGAGGAGCCCCCCTTAATGCATGTAATATTGCGTGGCAGAAGCGTAGGATCACACCAGCGTCAGAACATTTCAGTTGAACTAGTGGTTGGTTTAAAGGCCCATCAATTCCCAAGCGTACAAGCATAATTAATCATTATTATCAGCAGCAGCATCAACAAAGTGTGTAGCTGCGCCTGAGCGCTTGTGACCTTATGGATCGCAAAAGACATACGTGGCCTTGACTACACCCCGGTCGACCACCTCACTTAACGCGCTGGACGCACGGTCCCCTGAATCGACCGCTCCTGGATTTTATACAGGAAACCGAACTATTTCTCTTTATTTAATCTATGCCGTTGGGCATACTTGCGCCAATAAAAAACAAAAAAGACCGCGAAAGAAAGAATTATGGCGTAGCGGGCACTTCGCATGCTGTACTTGAAGTAGGCATTCTAGGATAATTTGAAGCAGTCAGTGTTACGCGCACAGACTATCCTTTCTTTGCGGCAGGGTTGAGCTGTCCACCGAGAAAATAAGCTGTCCGCCAGGGTGGATCAGTGGCTAAGGTGCTCGGCTGCTGACCCGAAGGTCGTGGTTTCGATCCCGGCCTCTACCATTTCGCCTCCACTGAAATGCGACCGCCGCTGCCGGGATGGAACCGCGACCTTCGGGTCAGCAGCCGAGCACCTTAACCACTGATCCACCGTGGCGGACCTAAAGGACACCCTTTGAACTCATGCTTAAATATAGCAGTTACGTATCAAACAGGGCGTGCGAGAATGAACTACAGAAGCAAAGGTAGTCGCAACCACTTTTTTTTTTTTTTACCTTCATCGATGAGGGACCCCAATTCCTCTGCAACAATGGGAACAGCCATCACGATCAGCTGCATTCTGGCAGGGTCGGCGTAAGCATATTCGGTGAAGTGGTCCGAGCAGAGGCGGTAGCCGTTGTATACATCTGCTTTCATGCCAGCCCTGAGAGGTCTCCCCCTTTTGGCGTAATTCCGCCATACGTCACACCTAGAAAATCGAGGACATACCACCATGAAATCAGTAAACAACGCGTAAAAGTGAAACAAATAATGTGACTGCGAAGAAGAGACAGAAAGTTGTGTCCTAGCACAGGCCGAAAATCGAAGCGCACCTCGGTTGTAGCGCAGGTGACTCGAACTTCTCGTAACAAAGAAGGCAAGCGGTCCAATGCTGCGTAAATGAGTTTCGGGGCTTCTTTCGTGTGAATGAACACTCAGAAGTGGTAATTTCACTACTAGAAACTGGTCGTCTAAATGTTCTAAAACCAAACCAGTTCGTCGAAGAAGCGTTCAAGCACATACGGCAAACATAATTTGCAAGCTTTCTTCTCGTGGAAAAAAAAAATCAGAGAAACCGCTAACACAATCGGTGCCGAAGCGAAATTTCCGTCTGCGCGTCAGCTGTCGTCAATCGGCTCACAAGAAACAGTTGACAAGTAGATTTACATGCTTGCAACACCACTGAAAAATGCGCTGTGCCAAACAAACAAACAAACAAACAAACAAACAAACAAACAAACAAAATCACTGTAAAGTAACGGCGGAAAATTTTTCGGTTCACCCTTAGCTTTTCTGGGAAGGATAGCGCTTGCTCGTAACGACCGAATAAGAAGTGTGCTTACCTGTAAACCGCTGGGAAGCGGAAAAATCTCGCTGTGCTATTCTTTCCCGAGTAGTAGCACCACAAAGCAGCGCAGCACGCCTTGTGTCTATTTCGTTGTTTTGTGTTTTCGTATTTTGAGCGCGTTCGCCCACACAGACACCAAAAATTTCACGTGCG
>JALIZH010032293.1:0-14458 GCA_030522465.1 Rhipicephalus appendiculatus
ATGCTCGCACCAGCCGTATAACGGCGAGCTATTCATATGCCCCATTTGCCGCTCGCGGTACGCAGATCTCGGAACAGCTTGAGCGTGTTTTAGATGTGAAGCATCTTATATGGCGAAGCTTAATCCGGTGGTGGTAGTGGTGGTGGTGGTGGTGGTGTGCCGCGTGCCCACCCTTACTGCGCATGCGCAAACAGTTAAAAAAATAAAAAAACCTCCTCTCCCCCTCTCTCTCCTCTAGGCATCCCTCCCCGCGGCAACCCCACCAACACTGCGCATGCGCCTCCTTCCTCTCTCCCTCTCCTACGCTCCCCCCCTCTCTCCTCTACGCATCCCTGCCCACGGCGTTCACACTCCCACTGCGCATGCGTGTCACCCCCTCTCTCTCCTCTTCTACGCTCCTCCCTCTCTCGCCTCGCGACGCCGACGCAGGCAGCGTCTGCTAGCGAGTTTCTTGGTTGAAAAATCCGACTGCTCGCGCTGCACAACCGTTCACTGGCCATCCCGTATATATGGCAATGGATCTTGACCTCCAAGGTGGTTCCGGTGGGAGATTTCTCCTGTGCGTTGTGGAACAATAAAAATTCGCAGCGTGCGCGTTAACTAAAAGCGGAGTGCGGGTCTCTGTGTCCAGTCGGAGTCTTCTGTCTCTCATTGCCCATTAGCAGCGATTGGCATGTTCTAGTAGGAAAAACTGCTCCATCACTGCCTGCTTTGCGGCTCCCCAGTTTTCTCTCCTGCGCAACGCTGCGATGAGCGCCAGCGTCAACGCCGCCGCCAGTGTAAGCGTTAGCGCCCGCTGCTTCACATCTACACATGGTTCCCTTTAGCGGGAGATGGTGTAATTTTTCTATCACGCAACGCTTTTACGGTTTCTTTCAAATTGAAAACTGCCCTTGAGATGCGCACGAAAAAGTGGCTCCCTTCTGTACCACTCATGATGTAGAAGAAAAAAAAGTCACAGTTTCACCGCAAGGGTGAAGCAATGAATGCGATAGCAACAAATTGTAATGTTATACGAAGTGAGGCTGGCAGCTAACTCTTTTGGATCCGATCTCACGCAACTCTAGAAAACGCTGCTTTAGGAGCATACGGCCGCTCCAGGGACACTGCTCGCCACATTCTCTTCGCGTTGAGAGCGCAGCACGTAGAAGGGTACACCCGCCCCCCCGTTGTCGGCCGCCGAGAAGGGGAGATAACGCGCGCGCCCGCGACGACCGCGCTCGTAAAATCGAAGGTCGCTCGAGGGCCCCCCCCTCGCGTCTTTTCACGCTCACGAACGACGGGTGGGGCCGGTTATATATATACATACACATATACGGGGGATGACGGCGGCGGACGAAGACGGCGACGACGCCGACGGCAAAAACCAGCCGAGAGTGTCCATACAATTGCTATCGCAATAAAATTGAAGGACACTTTGTACATTCCCAAGTGTGTACGGCGAAAGCGTGTGGCCATTCGACTGACTATAATGTTACGAGTAGCTCGTTTAATAATCTGTATACGATGCACAGCGCAAGGTGGACAAGATGGCGTCAGTCCAACAACAACCAAAAGCAATGTCGTCTTCCTCCACTTTCATGCAGCCATGTTGTGGCGGCTGTTCTGTATCATTACCCCCGGCGGTAGAAGCACCGTCTCGGTGCTTAAGCTACGCAGATGTGGTCGAAGGAGGGTAATAGGGCTTGAGTCGAGCCACGTGAACGGTGTCGCTCGAAGCTGACGATGACGTTGCGGGATCGGTTGGAACGATCTCATAAGTAACGTCAGTGACTTGGCGAACGATACGGTAAGGTCCAGTGTAGCGTGACAGCAGTTTCTCAGACAGTCCCACACGGCGAGTGGGCGACCAGAGAAGCACAAGAGAACCCGGCGAAAACTGCTCGTCTCTATGATGACAATCGTAGAGCTGTCGTTGGTGCTCTTGTGAGGCCTGTAGACGGTTACGGGCGAGTTGGCGCGCGTGGTCCGCTCGGGCGATGGCTTCCCCGGCATATTCAGTGGCCGCGGGCAGCAAAGTGTCCAAGGGTAGTGTGGGGTCGCGGCCATATAGCAGATAGAATGGCGAATAGCCGGCAGTGTCGTGACGCAAGGAATTGTAAGCAAACGTCACATATGGTAAATGAATGTCCCAGTCGTGGTGGTCAGCTGCAACGTATTTGGCGAGCATATCGGTTATGGTCCTGTTGAGGCGTTCCGTGAGGCCATTCGTCTGGGGATGGTACGAAGTTGTAAACTTGTGCTTGGTATTGGAAGACCGCAGGATTTCTTCTACGACTGCTGAGAGGAAAGGTGCGGCCACGGTCAATGAGAAGTTGACGTGGAGCTCCGTGGATTAAAATTATGTCGTACAACAGAAAGTCCGCAACGTCGGTAGCGCAACTCGTCGGAAGTGCTCGTGTAATAGCGTACCGCGTCGCGTAGTCTGTCGCGACAGCAATCCATTTATTTCCGGAGCTGGAGAGTGGGAAAGGGCCAAGCAGGTCGAGACCAACTCGAAAGAAAGGTTCAGCGGGGACGTCGATCGGCTGAAGGTATCCAGCTGGAAGGGCAGACGGCTTTTTGCGGCGTTGGCAGGGCTCGCAAGCGGCGACATAGCGTCGAACGGAACGGGCGAGTCCAGGCCAAAAAAACCGACGTCGTACACGGTCGTACGTGCGGGAAACGCCCAAGTGACCCGCTATGCGAGCGTCATGAAGTTGGTGGAGGACAGTCGAACGCAGGTGCGCTGGGATGACGGGGAGTAAGGCAGAGCCAGAAGGACCGAGGTTACGGCGGTATAGGATCCCGTCTTTGACCAGAAACATTCGTAGAGATGCGTCGCCAGGCGTTGACTCCAGTTTGTCAATGATGGCTCGTAAAGAAGTATCCCGACGTTGCTCTTCGCCAATGTTGAGTAGCTGCGACACAGAAAAAACGTCCGCAATGGTGTCAGCATCGGGTGCTTCTTCCACGGGGTAGCGGGATAAACAATCCGCATCTTGATGCAGTCGCCCTGTTTTATAGATTACAGAGAACGTGTATTCTTGAAGGCGTAGGGCCCAGCGAGCGAGTCGTCCTGTGGGATCCTTGAGTGAGGCTAGCCAGCAGAGGGCGTGATGATCGGTGACGACACGGAATGGGCGCCCGTATAAGTATGGACGGAACTTGGCGACTGCCCACACAAGAGCGAGGCACTCGCGCTCCGTGATTGAATAGTTGCGCTCGGCGGGAGATAGCAGTCGGCTTGCGTAGGCTATAACACGGTCGTGTCCACGTTGGTGCTGCAATAGCACTGCTCCTATGCCGTGTCCACTGGCGTCCGTGCGAACCTCGGTTGAAGCTGATGGATCGAAGTGGGCCAAGATTGGTGGCGCTGTAAGGAGGGCCGTAAGTTGAGAAAAAAGATGACGCTTGGTCAGGGCCCCAGTGAAATGGGGCGTCTTTCTTCAAGAGGTCTGTGAGGGGGGCGTGCAATGGTCGCAAAGTCCTCAACAAAGCGTCTAAAATATGACCACAGCCCCACAAAACTGCGAACATCCTTTGTGGACTTCGGAACGGGAAAGTTTGTAACGGCGCGTATTTTTTCTGGGTCTGGGCGCACGCCTTTGGCATCGACGAGGTGACCAAGCACGGTGATTTGACGTCGAGCGAAGTGGCACTTGGAGGAGTTCAATTGAAGTCCGGCTCTACGAAAAACGTCAAGAATTGGCCGATAAACGATCAAGATGCGAGTCGAACGTGGGCGAAAAAACAATAACGTCGTCGAGGTAACACAAGCAGGTGGACCATTTGAACCCTTGGAGCAATGAGTCCATCATTCTTTCGAAAGTGGCCGGCGCATTGCAGAGACCGAAGGGCATCACCTTGAACTGATAAAGACCGTCAGGGGTGACGAATGCGGTCTTCTCGCGGTCCATCTCGTCGACGGCTATCTGCCAGTAGCCGGACCGGAAGGTCGATAGTTGAAAAATAAGTAGCACCGTATAGGCAGTCCAGGGCGTCGTCGATGCGGGGCAAAGGGTAAACATCTTTTTTCGTAATCTTGTTGAGATGCCGGTAATCTACACAAAAGCGCCATGTTCCATCCTTCTTTTTGACAAGGACGACGGGAGAAGCCCAGGGGCTGCACGAGGGCTCGATAATGTCTTTCGCAAGCATCTTTTCGACTTCCTGTCGTATTACTGTACGCTCGGATGCGGAAACGCGGTATGGACGTCGGTGAATGGGATTCGCATCGCCAGTATTGATGCGATGGGTAACGACAGTCGTTTGGCTTAAGGACGTACTGGCAAAGTCAAAAATGTCACGATAGCACTCAAGAAGGTGGTAGAGGGCTTCAGCTTGATCAGACGCGAGGTCCGATGACACCATCCGTTCGATGTCGACGACCGAGGAAAGTGATGAAGTTGAACCACGAGCTGAGCTGCAGCAATCATCCAGTCCGAAAGGCTCGACATGGTGGTCTTGGAGAGCGGTAATTTGGGCCAGGGAGATACCCTGAGGAAGAACTTGGGCAGTGAGCGCGAAATTTACAAGAGGAAGGCAGGTGCGGTTTCCAATAATTGTTAGAATCGTGTGTGGAACAGCGACACCACGCGTAAGCATCACGGCAGGAATCGGTGCAACCATGTAATCTCCGTCAGGTACAGGTAGTGTCGATTATAAGTCGACGTGTGTAACAGAGTTAGGCGGGAGGCGTACGAAATCGATGCAGCAGAGACGGCTTTGAGGTGGGTCGGTCGGATCGGAAAGTAGAGGCAAATCGAGGTGCAGAGAGCCAGCTGAACAGTCTATGAGGGCAGAGTGAGTGGCTAGAAAATCCATACCGAGAATGAGTTCATGAGGGCAATGCTCAATAACGGCGAAAAGAACGACAGTGCTTCTATCTCCAATAGAGACTCGGGCAGAGCACATGCCCAGAATTGCGGCAGTTCCCCCGTCGGCGACTCGTACAGCTCGGTTTAGGGCGGGCGTGACAACTTTCTTGAGGCGGCGACGAAGAGCAGCGCTCATAATGGACACATGCGCCCCAGTATCTATTAACGCGCGCACAGGTACATTGTCCACAATAACGGCCAAAAGGTTCCGGTTCGTCGTTAACGTTAAACGAGGATTTCTTGCTGAGGTCGTCAATGCAGCTCCACCTCCAGAAGAAGCTGCACTGCCTAGTTTTCCGGTCGGAGGCGCTGCGCATAGTTCGGAGAGGCAGCACGGCGTCGTGGGGGCGAAAGAGATTGACTGCGAGCAGGGGACGGAGACCGGTCGTAGCGAGGTCTGGTCAGAGGTGCGGCAGGAGCAGAGAATGTGGGCGGTGTAGATGAAGCAAGTGCTGAGGACGACTGGTGGACAGAAGTGGCCTGGTGGGGGAGACCCATAGTGTGCCGGTTGAGCCCAGTGGTTGCGGCAGTAGCGAGCGATGTGACCGACGCGTCGGCAGTTAAAGCATATGGGCTTGTCGTCAAGGATACGCCATTCGGACGGATTGCGTTGGCGAGAATAGTTAGAAGAAAGTCGAGGAGCAGACGGGTGACGATAAAAAGGCTCAGCAGAGTACACGGGCTGAACAGAATGTATACCAGCGTTCGAGAGTTCTTGACGGACGACGGCCTGGATCATGGAGAGCGTGGTCGGGGGAAGGGTCAGGCGTTAGGAATGGGGTGACTACCGGTTGTGCTGCCTCGACCTCGCGGCGAATGATGCGGGTGAGATTGTCACATCGAGGGGCCTGGTGGAAGACGTCGTCACACCGAGAAGTAGCCGCTGTGTTGGGAAGGCGCGCGATGCTTTGGGCTACGCGGCGTGCTTTAGCTTGTTGGGACGACGGCATTCTTTAATGATCATGTCGATGCTCGTGACGTTGTTAAAAACCAGCAGGTTGAAGGCGTCGTCAGCAATCCCTTTTAGGACGTGGTTGACTTTCTCGTCTTCCGACATGCGCTGGTCGGCCTTGCTACAAAGAGCCAAGACATCGAGGATGTAGGCAGACGTACGATTGAGTAGATGTCTGGGCGCGTGTGGCAAGAGCCTTCTTTGCAGCGAGCTGACGACCAGACGAATCTCCCAACAGGTCGCGGATCTTCTCTTTGAAGAGATCCCAGCTCGTTATTTCGTCTTCGTGGGCTTCAAACCATGTCCGCGGAGTGCCGTCAAGATAGAAAAGAACGTTAGCGAGCATGAGCGTGCGATCCCAGCGGTGAGTAGCACTGACGCGCTCGTACCGGTTAAGCGTCAACGTCGATGCTACCGTCACCGGAGAAAGTGCCGGGATCCCGGAGGGGTGGGAGAGTGACGTACGTTGTGGCTTGAGCTGAAGAGGTTGGCGGTGATGATGTACCGGCAGCCGAAGTCGGCGAGGGGTCGCCGGTGTTGCGACCGCTGCGTGTCTCCATCGAGGTACGGGAGTCGTCCACCTCCACCAATAATGTTACGAGTAGCTCGTTTAATAATCTGTATACAATGCACAGCGCAAGGTGGACAAGATGGCGTCAGTCCAACAACAACCAAAAGCAACGTCGTCTTCCTCCACTTTCATGCAGCCATGTTGTGGCGGCTGTTCTGTATCAATACCATGTCTTTTTAAATGCGAATGCATTTCATAGTCGGGCTATGTCAGGCATCCGGCGTTGGCGTTGGCGTTGTCCGCGGAGGAGGAGGAGGAGGATAGGTTGAGGAGGTGTGCGCGCCGGCAGGTGTTAGATGTGAAGCATCTTATGGCGAAGCTTAATCCGGTGGTGGTGGTGTACGGCGTGACCGCCCTTACTGCGCATGCGCAAACCCTTTCAAAAAAAAAATAAAGATAAAAAACCTCCTCTCTCCCTCTCTCTCCCCTAGGCATCCCTCCCCGCGGCAACCACACCCCTCACTGCGCATGCGCCTCCCCTCATCTCTCCCCCCTCTCTCCTCTAGGCATCCCTGCCCGCGCCGTCCACACTCCCACTGCGCATGCGCGTCCCACCTCTGTTCTTCTCTCCTACGCTCCCCCTCTCTTCTCTAGGCACCTCTGCCCGCAGCGTCCACACTCCCACTGCGCATGCGCACCCCACCTCTCTCTCTCCTCTCCTAGCTCCCCCCTCTCCCTCTCTCGCCTGGCGACGCCGACACAGGCAGCGTCTGCTAGCGAGTTTCTTGGTTGAAAAAACCGACTGCTGGCGCTGCACAACCGTTCACTGGCCACCCCGTATATATGGCAATGAATCTTGACCTCCAAGGTGGTGCCGGTGGGAAATTTCTCCTGTGCGTTGTTGAACAATAAAAAATTCGCAGCGTGCGCGTTAACTAAAAGCGGTCTGCGGCGGAGCTCGGCGGAGCTATATTAGAGCACTGCACGGGCCCGGGCCGGCCCGAAAGCCCGGGCCCGGCCCGGCCCGCGGGCCGGGTCGGGCCGGGTAAGTAATTGTTAGATCGGGCCCGGGCCGGGCTCGGGCCCATGAGCTTCGGGCCCGGGCCGGGCCCGGGCCTGGGTCATGCCCGTATCAGGCCCGACTCTCATACACGTCGGCAATGGCGCGTAATGCTGTTTGGCTTTGTTGTTTTGGGGCATTTAGTGTCCCGAACCTATTCAGGCTATCTGAGACGCTGCAGTGGAAGGCTCCGGGTAATTTAGACCACCTGAAGTGCATTAGCGTGCACTGAAATCGCACAATACAAGACGTCTCGCATTTTGCCTCCGTCGGTATGTTACATATAATTTCTGGAAATTGTCTCATATATGTTCCCGCCATTATATTGAGTGAAACACGTCCTTGGGTACCGTGTATCAAAAGAAATGGTATAGCTGAGCAGCACTGCGGCAAGAGTGAAGCAACGGTGCACTGCCCAGATTAGTGCATATAAGATGTGCCAATCGGCATCATGGGAAACATTTCGAGAATGCAGCTACGCTCACATGCCCCCGCGCCTGCTTCCGCCTTCGTGACTCTGTAGACTTGTCAACGCGACTACGAAGATACGCAACGCGTGTTCGGGCGAACACAAAACTACGAGACACGCAACCAACGCAACGAATTCTAAAAGACCGAGGATAGACAGAGAGAGGAGGCGTAGGCGCCGCGCCACCACGGCGCCCGTCTCCGTTGGCGAGCCACGGCGCCGCAGCGGCGCCGAACGCCGAACGCGTGATATGTACAGCGCACACGGCAGCGTCTTCATCACGGAAGCCAATCGACGCACGCTTCACGAGAGTCACGTGATTCCTGCAGAAATATCAACTCACTGTCTCTCTGGCTCGACATTTGAAAAGGGGCTAAGTGGATAACCAGAGTCACGGTACCGAGTGTAGTTCTGCAATTCTGTAAATGAACTGCTCGTTACATTAAGTTGAAAACCTCAGCGTCACCGAGCGTTATTGACGTCGATTACACTGTTCATCGGCACCACCGGCTCTTCAACTGGGCTTGATTTCATAGCCTCATGAGTTTCTAGGGCTACTTCATCAGTCGATGACATAACTGGAATTGACTCTGGAGGTAAGTTAGCAGTTTTTAAGCTTTCTTCGCTCTACTACAGTCACAAAGCTTTACTATCACGGATGTACAGTGCGAAAGGAAAGTCCAGGACATTCATTTTAAGTTTGTAGACAGAATGTCGTCGTGTTTCGTCGGGTCACTAATTTCCTCATTTCGGTTTAATACGTCCGACTGAATTGCTGTGAATGGGTATTGGTTTCGCACACTTTACAATTTTTTCTTTATTTTTGCATTTTTGCTTTCTTTACCAGCTGTCTTACCGAGCGCCTCTTTTGTAATACGCAGTTCTAAGGTGCCGTATGTTACCACGCGCGCTTTCGTATTAATCTTGCGCTTTGTAGTGACTTTTCTTTTGAAACACACAAATACAGTTAAAACTCGATTTAACGATTTTGAGGGGAGCCGCGAATTATTTCGTTAAATCGAAAACTTCGTTAAATCGAAGACGGCATTTCGCGGTTACTTAATTCGGTACATTCGATTATATGGCGTAGCGGCATCCGGAAGGCTACCATGGCATCATATTTGCGTAGCGTAAAGGCGCGAAAAATTAAATAGCGGCCTTAGGAAACGACGGCCACCTCCAGGGGTGTATGAAGCAACAAAAATTGTTAGCTTAAAATAAAGTTGCTTCTCTCATAAAGTTGCTTCTCTCTCTGTTACCTCAGCAATAAGGGCCACAGGTGACAACATATTTATTTCCCAGCAAAGAAGTCGGTGATCTTGGCTTGCTTGTGTTTTCTTAGCAATGGCCACGCAGTTTAAATTGGAAAAAAGGTGTTCCGCGATGTTGCCGTTTGCTCGCAATCAATAACTTTTGGGGCGTTATCTAAAAATAGACAAAGAATGATCAATTCTCTATCTCATTTTCCAAAAAAAGGTTTGTTAAATCGGGACGGATCTCGAAATTTGTTTCGTTATATCGAGTTAGTCAAAGTACGGGACCCTACGGGTGTCTGAGGGGGGAATCGGGGTATCTTCGTTAAAGATCAAGAATATTCTACTAAGGCCGCGCTAGAAGGCATCCCGCGCCTACACGCACACGCACCTAGGCATTCGTATGTGTTCTCGTAAGTGCGACTTGGTCGCGAGCTGCACGTTTCAGGTTTGTTAAGCCATATATTATGCGGCTCTTTCTCCACCATCCTCTTATATATATTTGGGAGAAATAAAAGTTCGTTTCACTGACTGATGGATTTATTCGTTTTAATTTTATGTAAGGAAATTAAGAAAAATATTCAATTGGCCCTGCTACAGATTTTTAGGTAACCGTAATATGGCCTTACTATTGGACTCCCCTGCGTCACGATTTGTTTTCGGACACGTCGAGTTTAAGGAGAGTGACAAGTTATGCAAGAAAGGTGTACTTTCTTCCTCCTTTAGTCGGAACAAGCGACCCAGCCTGGCGAACCCTCCCAGGAGTAGTTAGCGCACGTTTTTTTTCTCTCTCTCGTTGCATTGCGCAATAAACCAAGTTTGCAGGATATGTTCTGCTCTATTCACTCAATAGTCCCAGCTTGTCAGCAATTAATGTAAGCTCGACTATAAATGCCCGCTGTTTTTCCACTTTATGTGGGCGCTGTATGTTGTAGTCGTTCTTTGAAATGCAATAATAACATTGCATGGTTAGCGCTGCGTGCATGGACAGCCAGCTGTGCTTCCTCAATATCCCCCCTGCAATTCTTTCGCAAAAGTGTTACGGGCGTAATTAACCGATGGCAAACACACTACCAGTGAAAATCGTGACATTGTCATAAGTTCTCACAACACTGTCCAGGAACTATCTTGTGCGTGGCTGGTATCTTCACTATAAGCGAAGATTGGACAGCGCCTCGTTTATGCTCAAAAAATAATTTTTTGAAATGGGCCGGGCCGGGCCGGGTCGGGCCGGGCCCAAACCTTTCGGGCCCGGGCCGGGTACGGGCCGTATTTAAAAACACCGGGCCGGGCTCGGGCGGGCCTGAGCATGGCGCTTTCGGGCCGGGCCGGGCCCGGGCCGGAAAAAGCCGGCCCGTGCAGTGCTCTAAGCTATATATGAAAAAAAAAATTAAAAAAATAAATAAAAAAATTAAAAAAACAAGAAAAAGCAAAAAAAAAGGCGCTGCGCCGTGCTCCCGACCGGGCTGCAGAAATTAGGCGCCTTTTCCTTCTTCAAACCGCAACCACCATGTATAAATGGAGTGAAGCGCGCGCGAAATGCATTCGCATTTCCTCACGATTCCCTTCGGGGAGGTGGGGGGCTTTTTTTTCTTTTACACTCTCAGTGGGATAACACTTAAACCGAATGTGTGCGTGTTTTCTTGTTTAATTATTTACCGCGAATCTCTACGAGACGGGAGACTAATCTTCCTCCGTTCGCATGCGTTCGTATTTTCTCGCGCTTTGCGCATCGTACAAACGCCATCCGCGTTCCAGCGCTTAAATTGACGGACCCTTTGTAAATTCCAAAGTGTGTTCCGCGAACTCCTGTGTCCATTGAGACGGCGTCGGTCAGAATTATTCCAAACGCTGGGCACAGTGACGCTACGGAATGCAAAGCGCAAGCACTGTAGAGTCCAACGCGACCGGCGTTGGTTTGCGCACGCCGGCGGCCACCTGGCTCCGTGCCAGGGCTCGGACGGATGGACGGACGGACACGGACAGATGGACGGACACGGACGGACGGACGGATGGACAGACAAACGGACGGACGAGCGGACAGACGGACAGACAGACGGACGGACGGACGGACGGACGGACGGACGGACGGATGGACAGACAAACGGACGGACGAGCGGACAGACGGACAGACAGACGGACGGACGGACGGACGGACGGACGGACGGACGGACAAATGAACGGACGGACAGACGGACGGACGGACAGCCAGACAGACAGACAGTCGGACGATTGGACAGACGGATGGACGGACGGACGGACGGACGGACGTGAGCATGAGACATTAAAGGCTTTCGCCTTAAAAGAACACCGGGCACACTTGGCGTCAGACGCCACCGCGTGGCAGGAGACGTAGAGGGGTCATTACACGTGTCACAGTTTAAAAGAAAAAAAACATGGTTGATCCCCCCCGTCATATGAATCGGTATAACACGAAAGTGAAACGTGTCCTTAGAGAAGTAGTTAAATGTTTACTGTACATTGATATAAGATAGCTTGCACAACGTCTATTAGTGTTTGACAGTTAGGGTACTGTTTAATGTGGATGCATCCACGTTGACGCTTGGTGGTACAGGCGCGGCCACTGTTAAAGGGAACATTTGCACGCAGAGCATGTCTAGATTTCATTTTCTTGCATAAAAACATGGTTTAGATTTGCATAAGGCTACTGGTGGTTGACAGCTCAGACTCTTTCCGACAAACTAGTCAAGCGCACGTTCAATGTTTCCCCATCCACTTGCAGTTAGGGGGGCCAGCAATAAGAAAGGTGCTCATTCGAGTGTTACCTCTAACAGTGGCCGCGACTGTACATCTGTATCCTGACGACTAACGTCCATGATCAATGATTAAACAGGCCGTTGTGGTCATAGATGCTTGTGGTAGCTCTACGGTGAGAGCGGAAGAAAGTGGCGTGACAGCCAGAACAGCGTCACTGATTGGACGCCGAACTTGGGCTGAGGTCGCCTACTCGCGGCATGTTAGAGTTCTAGGAGGCGTTGGTTAGAGTTATTGAACAACGCTGCCCGACCAGAGGGAAACGCAACGCGCGTTGTATCTTCCCCGGTGGCCGGCTGCGATATTTCGCGGGGCGAGCTAGGAACGCGGAGTTACGGCCACACGACGCACTCGCGCGTTGCAGAGTTTTTTTTGGTATGGACGGATGCTATGAGCGAGGACGATGCCAGCTAGGGTAAGGTCGCCACCTGGCAGTGTGTTAATGTGTCGACAAAATTGCACTTTTCATATTCGAAACGCGCCGAACGGGACGAACGCGTAGAAACGACGTTTTGAAGGAACTGATCGTGCATTTCACTGTCATAATGCATTACTTCACTTTAGCAAGAGCACCGTTAGATGACAGTGGTAGATATAAATGGCTTGTTTTTAAAGCCTACTGAATATGTGATCGTGGCGCAGGGGATAGCGTGCCCGGCATCTCTTGCCGCAGACCAAGAGGTCGTAGGTTCGACTCCCACTGACGGAACTTTTGTCTTCTGATGATGAGTATTTTTTTCGACGTCACTTCGGTGACGGAAATACGTCACTCAAATTTTGCTGGACCCCGACATAAAACACTTTCGTGTTAAAAGAAGTATCAAACAGCGTCGAAAAGTCATATAATCATATCGTTCCACCGAGCGGCCGCTGCCTCTTTGGTGAGCTATTCTTTTTTCTATTTTTGACGAACAAGTGCTGGTTTGAGACTTTCTACTGCTGGCCAGATAGGACAGACACCCTGAAGGATACGTATGCGTTGAAGATCTCGCGGAATATTTGTGTGGTTTCGCTGCGCTCTCCAGGGCGTCTCTAGCAACTACGGCCGGAGGTAGCAGAGAACGACGGCACCAGCCATATGACCGGCAGCGCGTTCTAAGGCACGTGAGTGCCACAGAACCGAGCCAGCATTCGGGAATGTCACAGCATGCGAACCACGTTGTTAAACCGGCGACGCTAGTACTGAACGCTGCAGTTAATACCAGCGTACCTTCAGAGACCATGGCTGAGACAGGCGAAAGCGAAGCCAAGAAACCTCGCGTTGACGATGATAGGACGTCGACCTATGACTTAACTGAAGAAGAAATTGACTGTGATGACACGCCGCACACCTTCGTGAGCTATAAAACGAAACGGCCGGAGGGAATTCCAGTCGTCTTTCGACCGTCAGAGGAAGGCAACAGCTTCTTGCATGTGAATCCAAACCATGCTGCGTCAGAAATTGTCTCAGCGGCAAAGGAAAAAGTCCAGTCGTTCCGCGTAAACAGAAATGGGAGCTTTTCTGTCAGCGTTTCTTCTGTGACATCAGCAATGCATCTCCTATCGATGAGTGAAGTGGCTGGATTGGGAGTCAAACCTTATATTCCAGCATCTTATACGAGAAACGTTGGCAAGATACGCCATGTCCCACTTCAATACACCGAAGAGCAACTGGTTGATTTCCTGATGGATTTTGGTGTGACATCTGCTCGCCGTCAAGCACGCTTCAAACGACAAGAGGATGGTGCGATAGAATCTCACCCTCTGAGAGCTGTTATACTGACCTTCAGAGAAGACAGGCCAATGCCGGAAAGTGTGCATTTCGGCTTCACGAGTCATCCTGTTGAAGAATACCTTGGGCCTGCCCTGAGGTGTTACAACTGCACCAGAGATTTGGCCATTTAGCGAAGAACTGTCACAGTCCTCGTCGCTGCAAGATATGCTCAGAGAACCACGACCACTCGGAGTGCAAGTCCGTGCTGCAGCCAAAGTGCGCCAACTGTGGAGGGAATCATACAGCTTCCTACTCTGGGTGCCCTCAGAACAGAGCTGCCTCAAAATTACGCAGGCATAAGTGGATATACCGAAGGTCGCCTCCACATAATGCGCCCCCACCTAACCCTGACACTGTAAGACATGCGGCTTCAATTTCCTACAAAGAGCAGGACCAAGCGGATAAATTGAGTTATTCTGCAGTTCTCAAGGAACCGAGCCGACAACCTCCGGTCAGCGAGCGACACGATCCGCCCTCAGAGAATAATGCTCATCTCTCCCAGACACCACGGCAGACACCTCATCAAACATCATCCCAGCGATGACCTCAGCGTTCACTTCTGCCACAGAAACCATCTCAGCGTTCATCTGATGCTTCTCCTTGACGGCCTGCTCCGACCAAGGACGGAGCGTCAGCGCCGGTTAGTGATTCCTCGTCTGTACCTTTGGCAAATGTGATCCTACCGATGCTATTCACAGCTCTTCGTGCAATTCTCAGCGCCCTCCACAAGCAAACAACTTACCGGAGGTAAAAGCATTACTGTCAATGGAGCCGCTAGTGCTCCCACAACTTTAGTCAGCTTCACGGCAGGCTTACTATGAATAGT
>JALIZH010032294.1:0-16914 GCA_030522465.1 Rhipicephalus appendiculatus
GTTATTCATGTCATCACCAGCCAGACAATACATCTTACTCTCTCATACAAATTTTTGGTCTACCCCAAGTTAAGGAGGCCACCACGAGAGCACCCAGACGTAGGCGGCTAAATAGATAGATCGATTTGTATATATATATATATATATATATATATATATATATATATATATATATATATATATATATAGTCAAGTAGATCCTCCGTGAGAACAGTAACAACGGAAGTGTTTATTTCGACAGTTTCGGCCAGAGTCTGGCCTTCATCGGGAATAATATATATATAGATACGTAGATAGAAACGCAAAAGTGCTTACAGTACGCAAAGAAATGCTTCGCATTTAAAAAAACACCTTTGACAGAATGGGAATGGAACCCGGGCCCTTTGCGTGGCAGCCCAGCAGTCTACCACTGAGCTACGCCGGTGCTTGAAACTGCGTTGCAAACTGACCCTATGCAGGCTTCATGTCGGGTAAGGATTCGCGTTAACATGTGTTGTAAAGCGTTTTAGAACAGTAAGGTAACAACCAGGCGTCACACAATGCGAATAGCGTAACGATTGCTTTACAAAAGCCTTAGGCATAATTATTCATCGTCGTCATCCACAGCATAACAAAGTGCACATAACGCGTTACAAGTGTGAAGCGGGTACTGCGCTTTTCCGAAGAATGATGAATAATGGCATAGTGGACGCTTCCCCACAACACGAAAAATTATGATGATTTATGGCGTAGTGGGTACCATGCAAGTGTGCTTGTAGTAGTTGCCCCAAGGGTGTTTAAAAAAGGCTAGAAAGGCCGCTCTTCCAGCTGTCGATGTGACTGCTGCGTGTTCCGCGCAGGCCTGGCGCGTTTTTTTAAATTTTACAAATGCGAAGCGTTTCTTAGTGGACTGCAGACATTTTGAGCGTTTCTATCTACGTATCTATCTACCTATATAGCCGCCTACGTCTGGGTGCCCTCGTGATCGCCTCTTTCGCTTGGGGTAGACCTAAACTGCTATGGGAGGGTAAGAAAGTTTGACGAATGTGACTGTCTGCCTTTCCTCCAGACACGTGTGGCAGATACGCGTATACCACGGGCCGCGGTATGTGGATATGCGCCACAAGTGATTGGCAGTTTTCATTGCCGTGGAACGGCGAGACAGACATTGGTAATTTAAATGCAAGAGCGATAAGACAAACGGACGTCAGACCTGACGAATGCAAAGATAAAAAAATCAGGATCTCAGCAGGAATCGAACCCAAGCGTTCTGCGTGGCAATCAGGTTTTCTACCACGCAGCATGCCAGGTCTTGAAACTGCTTTGGAAAAAAACAGTATCCATGCGTAACGTCGGTGCGACTTCAATGGCATTTGCAGTGCTGACTATCTAATGCTATAACAAAGCAATAAACACAATACGCAAACCTATGACACAGACGTCATGCCGGGTGAACATCAATTGTGGTTGCAATGTTGAGTCACATTTATAGCAGTCGAATAAACATTACATTTGTATTTTTATGATTCAGCAATCTATACTCAAGCGTTGCTCGGTCCCCGGGAGAATACGCTAACGAAAGTTACGTGTGATACACACATCGTCACACCGTAATGCGCAGTTGATTTCAATAATACTGACGACTGCGCTCTAACATGAGTGCTGATGTTATGTCAGACCATAAGTTACTTCACATTTACTGGACTTAACGTCGGTCCACCTCGTAACACTTGCCTCAAAGCCAGAAAAATTCAGCATATGCTTCAGAATTACGCTTCGCGTAACCGACACCGCTGCCTAATACAAGAAGAACATTTCAGCCTACCACCGCTGGTGCTTGTAGTACGCACGTTATTGGTGGCGTCGTTACGCAATTAGGAACAGTCATTTCTTACATTTGCAGAAGAGTGGTAAGTTGGGCCAGTTGGTAATGATCCATTATGTAACTGCGCAAAAACGGACGGTAACACAAAGAAGAGAAGGCACAAACAGGCGCAGACTATCAACTGAAGTTTATTGCGGGAACAGGGCAATATAGTATAAAGGGCAAAAGGGCAATCTTACATTTGCATGTTTTCTAGATACGAGAATGCGTATAAAAGTTTCTACATATGTTTACTGAGTACTACATCCCTTCGTCTCGTAACGTTGTGCTTATTTTAAAAGTGTTGTATAGCGAAACTTCACGATGCATGCTTTGCATATCATTGATTCTCACGACGTGGAATCTGCCGAATTTTTTTTTGCCTTCTGTAGTTTATTCTAAGTGAATATTACTTTTCATCTTTGTGTGCGTGAGTGTGGCTATTACTAATATTTAGGCCGTCTTCAATGTCAAAGCACTAAAAAACAAACAAGTTCATACGGTATCAAGACCATTCAGGTAATTTGTATCCACCTGATGTACTAGACAGCGAAAAGTTATTTTCGTCCATTTAAATAAAAGGCTACGTTCGCCATAAACATCAGGGCGACGTCTCTCTAGGGCTTGGATAAGTTCAAGGCTGCAATAAATAACTTTCAGAAAAAACATAGCTGCCCTACAGCAATTTTTTTTACAGCTGCCCTGCTTCCATTCAGGCCAGCTCTCCGTGTGTTAATTGCAGTTCTCATAGGTCAGGGGTTTTCGCTCGATGCTGAACCTGCTACGCTTGTGCACGTTGCGACGGTGTTTAAGTTCCGCTGAAGATGAGTCAAGCATATCGACTTCGGTTTTTACGCGTCTACGCATTGAACAGCCTATCCACGCTTGCTGAACCACAATTACTATGATCATAAGCGTGCACAGGGTTCCCCTTCACAGGGGGCGAAGGTTCGTCGCAGCGCCCCCCCACCTCTTCATTATATCAATGTATGGGGTTCGCTTTGCGCCCCCCTTTCTCTCCCCCCCTGCCCTCCCCCCGTGTGCACGCCTATGACTACGACACTTATTTGGCAGCATTGTACGTCGGCGCATAGTATTTGACTAAGTACCGCATATTTTATTTCGCATTTTATGAATAAAGTTTGTTGAGAAATCATTATGAAGTTGAGACATTGCAGCCAGCGCATTGCTTTCACAGGCCAGAGAAATTGCGAAGCTCCACGTGAAACCGGGCTCGCTGGAGCCTATTATTTCTCTTCAAATTAATGTGTGCACCTGGGCGGGAAACAAACCAGGTGCTCCTCTGACGTCCATGACAGTGGCTGTCACGCCGAGTGCGGGCTATTTTAACGAAGCTGGCCCTTGGAATACAAAATTCCTTGACGAAATAATACCCAGCTACGGTGAAATAACTCGTGCAAACTACTTAAATGTGAATGCAGTCATGGTAAACCACATTGCTTGGGAGTATTTATATGTGGTTTTATCTTATCAATCAAATAAACTCAAGAAGGAAAACAAAGTGAAGAGGGGAAGAACGAGCTCTCAACATTATTTTCATATGCGTTCTACAACCCGTGTTGCATGTTTTTATTACAGACACAAAAATATAGCTTGCCATAAAGGTCTGCATTATATAGTTATAGATTTACAAGCGTAGTACAAGTAAAGTTCATAACACAAACCTTCCGTATCATGCTGAATGAAATGCAGTAATCATACCTTGCCGTACGACTTTTTTCTACCTCTATACAGAGCCACTCCGTTCGTGAGATCTGGCTGCGACATCTAGTTTCGCCAATACGTCGAGTGGCGAACCGCGACGTCCCAGAGATCGCTCGTTCCCTCGCATTACGAGATCTAAACAATATCCATATTTTACTAACCTGCGCTTTCCAAAGTATTAAGACCAGGTGATTAGCTACTTTAAATAAACCTAAAATTAATGGGCCAGTGTGCTGAGCGATGCAGTCAGCATGCGCCGTTTCTTACACTCGTCTCATATTGCCCCCACAAGCCATTGAACGAACTTTTGTGGTTTTTGAGGACGACAGCCTTGTGTGAGCGCCTGTCTTTTGTAGTTGCAACCCACACGTCCGCGTCAGCACATTTATTGCTCATTTCCTTCTGTCCTTCCCTCCTCGACCGTCGCCGCCTAAACTTTGCCGCATGGTCCTTCAATGAGCCGCCAAAGAGCATAAAGCATAGAAAGTGCATCAAAATACAAAAGCGCCCATCTGATGAGGTAACCACCAAATAATTGTTACATGTTTTAAAAGAAGATAGGTCACCTTGTGAAATAGCCCCTAAGTGTTGTTTTAAAACTAACCCTAAAAACGGTTTTTTGCTTTCTGTTATGGAGGTCAAGTTGTGGATTTGTCACGCAGAAGCAAAAATTGCTGCCCTACCGGGGGTGCTCATATTTTGTAAACGCTATTTCTATTCATACATCCACAATAATTGATGTTCTCCATATCCGCTAAACCTATCTTGCGCGCGGGGAACGTGCGTCACTCTTGATACAAGTATATTTAAAGCTGCGTGCTCAGCTTCGCAGTAAAAATACAGGCACAGTGGAAGCATGTGGATGACAAGCTATATCTAAAGCAGTTACACAGAAAAGGCATTCACTTTCTGTATCGTAGAATACCCAGTCTTTTCCCAATTGCAGTCCTCGCTTTAGCAAAAAAACTTGTTTGATGCAAAAAAAAGTGCAACTGAAAGGAAGGTTATCAAGCAGGTGTCCTTGTCTGTGAAGACATCTTATATTGCGTCGTTTGTTCATAAAAAGAAGAAAAGAAAAACGTGCAGCATCCATGCAGTTATTTATTTAATGTCGTAATAAGCGGGATATGAGTCCAGCTATAATCAACTACGTTTGGAATTGGCTGCCAACTTGTCAGTCAATGCCGGTTTCATCATCAAGATGCAATATAGAAATGACCACGGCTAGTGTGTGCATCATTTTCTCATAAAAATGTGGACACGTAAGACATCCACTCATTTATTTTATTTTGTAACTATAGGATATAAGCCATTGCATGACTACGAGGCAATCACATTGCATGTGCCTCTTACTCATGCGATGTGCATGGTTGCATCATGAGGGAAGCGGCCACCGTGCATTACTTCCGTAACTCTGTACAAAGCATGCACGGCCGTCGCTTCCGCTATTCTCTCTAAAAAGGCACGTATGGTACGTGTAGTTACTAGTTAGAATAGGGTTCGTAATTTAGCTTACCATGACAAAGCTGTTTATCTCCGTCAGTGACTCAGGATGCGAGGCCCGTGTCTTTTCCAAAGCGCTTAAAAATTGGACGTCTATGATTCATGAAACACTATGCGGTTGGCCACATTTTTACGCTTCGTGAAATGCCAGGAAGCGGTTTCATTTGAGTCACCATGTCTGTATGTCTCAGCGATATATTAATCAGCGGAATTCACTATTGGATTAGGTCTCCGTTTTTCGGACAGCACGGAATATGTATAATGAAAATCACACCATGACATATGTCTGCGACATTAGTATTGCGTTCCTCCCGCACACATGTCTCGCCACGGTAACCACGGGCTTATCCAAGCGTGCTCAGCTGTGCCGCTGGCACAATTTTTCGTGAAGCATGTATAAAAAATAAGAGCTTATCCCTAGCATAGGACTTGAAAGTAAAAAAAGAACTTCCTGTAAGAGAAATTGTGATATTTTTTCTTGTTGCGTCTGCGATACCACATCGGTATTGGCGCTGCTAGAGTCGAAGATGGAAGCACCATTAGGTATTTCTCTCAGAAACTGGTTCCATTTAATAACTTGGACGAGCATGGTCCGTGTTGGATCGGAAATTGCGCCCCATCTCAGCATCTGGAACGGACTAATACTCGATTTTCTTTTCAACGTCAAAGTGTCTTTTTCCTATGTTGGCGAAAGCGCGCGCCGACGTGGCGTCCGCAAAAGTCATGTCCAGACACCACGTGACATCGGCCACTGGAACTGACTGCGGCGCCGAAAATTGCGACAGAAACCACCTTGGAAGCCGCGGTCGTAGGAGAGGGCAATCGCCGAAGCAGAAGTGCACGTAATGACCCGAACGGAAGAGAGGGAGGCTGAAATAATAGGTGGCGTTTTGCGTAAGAGCGCACACGCCTGCAAAACTTAGCCACTGACGTAGAATCCACAAATGTAGCGCGCCCTTGTTGGCTGAGATGCAGATGCTTTCGTGCTCTCATCTCATCTGAATATGCTCAAGGATCCTCGGTAAATTCGCAATATATTTTTGTTGTGGTAACTTTAACTGACAGCTTTACTAACGCACGTGTGGTATGTATGCTTAGGTCATAAGAGATGCCTTTCTCATCCCTTTGTCAGCCAAGCATATAAAAAATTGTTTGCTGAGCAAATATTCACTTGCACTAAATCTGCCGATTAGACAGCCGTGGGTTTAATCGCAGCCACGGCCGTCACATCATGATGTAGGCGATATGCTAAAGACCTGTGTACTGTGTGTTGTCAGTGCACGTAAAATAACCCCGGGGGGACAAAATTATCCGGTGCTTTCCTCTACGACGTCTCATAGCCTGGGTGGCTTTGGGATGTCAAACCCATAAACCAATTACCTCTGTGTTTTATTTTTGTTTTATGTGGCACATTCAACAGAAGATAAGCTGAGCTTCCAGTAGTAATCTACCATTTAGCTTAAAAAAGAAAGTCGTTTTATTAGAAGCACTATATAGGAAGGTATCACCTCTTTTATAGAAAATGTGACATTACGAGTACCATATAAAACTACGGCGAATACAATACTACAGTAAAATGATTGTATACATTGCTTCGTCCAAAGCATTTACTCGCGCATAACACCAACTGCGGCTGGTGCTGACAAAGTGTTGCCTAGCGTTGCCTAGTATTGGTTAATATTGCCTACTTTGGCTAATGCTTTATTCTCGCATTCATGATAGGGCCGAATATTCCACGTACACTGCTAAGCATCATACTCTTGTTACAGCATTCTCCACATATTGCGACAGCTCTACTGGGGAAATCACTCCCCAACATTTTCCCTGTTGTACCGATATTTGAAAAAAAGAAAACTTCGTGAATACATCAGTAAAATAAATAGGCTTCTTAATTTCGATCAGTGGTCGAATATTGTGAATTAACGAGCCTTCCTGCGTAAAGTTTTCTAGACACGTTTTTTTTTCTCCCTTGCGAGCGCGGTGCGGAGAGCGAAGACATTTTTCTAAGTGTCCCGGGAAATGAAAATGTGCAAGTGATTTCAATTTTCCAATAAAACAGTATAAGCCAGATAAGTGTTGCGCGCCCAAGTATAGCGCAATGATAGCATCGCCCTAGGTTCTCTTGATCGAACACACTGCAGCGGCGTACGGTGATGTCTTATTTGTGACAAAAAGTGCAAGTAAATCCAAAAGCAATTTAGTTACCAAATCCACTTCAGCTGCGTTATTTCCCGGCATACCGCCATCACCCGTTAGTGCTGGTTGACGTCTTGGGTTGACTAAGTAAACGCTAATATTGTTTAGGGTTGTATAATGGTGAAAACTTGCTTTATGATAGACAACGCTGACATGTGCCGGTAAATTAAGGATAATGATGTTTCGGCAATGCTAGGAAATGTTGGACGTTGTCATATTGCTGACTCATGGCCGTAGTGGTCAGCATCCCCTGTTGTAGCACCAGCACGCCTCTCCAGTGAATCGCAATCCAATTCTCGAGTCTGCTACCAATATTTTTTTCCAATAAGTTTATTGTCTCCGACAATGTGAGTAGAGTCCATACAGTTGCGTCCTTCCCCGAATCGTAGTGGGAGAACTCTGAACGGGAAACGGGGAGGACACTGCGCCTGTCTCTTCTTGTCTTCTCGCTACGAAGGCAGCGTCCCCTACTTTCCAGAGAACAAGTTCTTGCCAGTGGATCCGAGTGTCGTGCTTCCAGGAGACGGGCTCTGAGGTGATGCATCGTTTCCAGATGTAGGCTGGGAATCAGTGGCCCCGCTATCGCTCGACGTCGGAGCAGTGTCAGAATTGCTGCTACCGCAAAGTGTTTCCGACAGATTGTTCTCCCATGACCAGCAAAATCGGTTGGGCAGGAAGAAAATCTGAAATTACGAACAACGAAAATATGCAGTAAGTATTTCTCCTCAATGTGAACACTTACATGTTTGACAAACAGACATATTTTTGTGGCAAAACCGGGTGTCACAAATCAGAGAAAGACAACGTCGGTCTTCATGTGCTTTATTCTTTAATTTGTTGTTTCCAAGGTGCAGTGTCACGCTGAAAGAATCAAACAAAATTGATTTTACAGTTAAAGCTCGATATTAGCGAATCATGGCTAGGCTCTCTTTTTTTTCGTGAATGGGGAACTTCGTAGAATCTGTCCGCCACGGTGTATCAGTGGCTATGGTGCTGGGCTGCTGACCCGAAGGTCGCAGGTTTGATCCCGGCCGCGGCGGTCGCATTTCGGTGGAGGCGAAATGGCAGAGGCCCGTGAACTGTGCGATATCAGTGAACTTTAAAAACACCAGAAGGTCAACATTTCCAGAGCCCTCCACTACGGCTTTCCTCATGATCATATCGTGGTTTTGGGACGTAAAACTCCAGATATTATTATTATTATTATTATTATTATCATTATTATTAATATCATTAGAAGGTTCGTAGAACCTAGAAAGAAGTTTGTCGGTACTTAGATATCGAAATATGTCGCGACATCTGAAAGCTACCGTGGCATCGTATGTGCCGTTGAAGGTAAAACTAAACTTCGTTCCCCGGCGGCCACCTACACACGTGAATATTGCTGGAAACTAAGAACCTGGTCAACCGCCTTGTGCTCACAAAAAAAGTTAATGCGACTACAATTAAACATTTTCTTGGCTTCACGCTGCTCATCTTTGGATGCATCGGTACTATCCACACTAGCGAGTTGAATGCGGATCGTTTACACCCCGTCTTCGTGTCCAAGACTAGCCTCGACGCTCTCGTGTGCTGATATTGGAGTGAGAAAATGTTACCGGCAAGGAACACGAGTGAACTGCTAATGAGGTGCATGTATTACCTGCGAGACTTGAGCATGTTAGATAAGTCTGTGGGTCAATTTTGTGCTATTGACATCGCTTTCATGTAAATATTCTTTAGGTGACCTGTGGTTTATAAAAAAAGATCCTCGATTGCCTCTATCCCTGGTGCCGTGCTTATCGGCAGGTGCGCGCTCTTTCCGCCCTTTTTCAATTCGTGAAAACAAATGTATTACGCCTCTGGTATGTCAACATGTGCACGTTTTTTACATGAAGCGTATATTTTGTGGAAAAAACATGGCTAAGCCCTTGGTCAAAGGAATCGGTATAACAGGAAAATGAAACCTGAAACGTGTAGTTGAGGGTTTATTCTGCATTTTTTCCCCACAAGGGCGAAGAAATGAATGTTACAGCAACAAATTGTAATGTAACGCGAAGAACGGCGAGGAGCTCGAAACATTCAGCGCGCGCCTCAAGCAGAGACGAGGCACGAAATGAGCATACGCAGGACGAGCGCGGACTAAATGTCACAGCTCGACACTTAAAGCGCGCTGCTTTATGTCGCGAACAACTGCCACAATTGTTACATCATGTGTGAGCAGCGCGCTCCTTTCGTAAACGCGGCCGCTGCGGCGAGCGAAGTGACTTTCGTGCACTCTTTAACCACTGTAACTTCAAAGCAAACTTACGGTGGAAGCACGAGACGTACGAAGCGCCCGAATGCCCCGATCAGGAGATAAGCGCGCGCGCACGAGCGACCACGCCCCGTAGAGGCGCGCGCTCACCGCAGCGAGAGGCGCGACGACCTTTAGAGCGCGCACTCGGTGCCACCTTCACGCCATCTCGCTAGTGATGACGAAAACGCGCTGAAGTCGAGGAGCTCTGAGGAACGCCAACGGTATATGGTGTATACAAATAGCTTGCCGTTAGTAAGCTCAGGTACGTGCGCTCCCGTGGCTGAGTTGTCTCGCGCCGTGCGCTGCGGAGTGAGAGGTCGTAGGTTCGACGCCCGGTGACGGAACTGTTTATTCTAGTTTTTAGTTGCGCAGCATCTTATGCTCGGGGCTGTGTCCATCCCACCCGCGTCCCCCGTCCGGCGTCCCGCGTCCGGTCACATTCATGAAGTATGGAAGCACCCAATATGCGTACGAGAACACTGTAGCACAATAAGGCCCTCAACCACCATCACAGTTACTAGTGTCATAGCCGTGAGCACAGAGTGGCTGCTTAGCAATGGCTAGGCATGTGGTGGGTGCAAGCAAAGAATAACACGCACTACCGGTGGTGTCTCTCGCCCACGTTGACTCCATTCCTTGATCTTGCTTGCATGTGCTTGCGGAGACTTTGTCCATCCCTCCTTCCCGCGTCCCACATCTCCTCTCCTACGCTCCCCCTTTTCTCTCCTCTAGGAATCCTCTACTCTACGGAGCGGCGCCCGCGTCCCGTTGACTCCATCTCTTGATCGTGCTTGCATGGGCTTGCGCGGACTTTGTCCGTCCGTCCTTCCCGTGTCTCGCGTCTCACACCCCCAGAGTGCATGCGAGTCCCCTCCCCCCTCTCTCTTCTCCTACGCTCCTCCCTTCTCTCCTCTAGAAATCCTCCACTTTACGGAGCGGAGCCTGCGTCCCACACCCCCCATAGCGCATAAGCGTCCTCTCCCCCCCCTCTCCTCTTATACGGTCGCCCCCCGTTCTCTCCTCTAGGAATCATCTACTCTATAGAACGGTGCGCACGACAGGTGCTCTCTCCTCTCCTACGCTCCCCCCTACGAAGCGGCGCCCACGTCCCACACCACCACAGCGCACGCGCGTTCCCTCCTCCTCTCTCTCCTCTCCTACGGTCCCCCCGTTCTCTCCTCTAGGAATCCTCTACTCTACGGAGCGGCGCGCACGACAGGTGGTGCGACAGCTGCATACTCCGCAGGGGGCTTCACGGCAGTTCCGCGGTATGAAAATGACAGAGCGCGCGCGCCTCGTTCTCTCTCCTGTGCAGCGCCGCGTCACCGCTACCGCGTAACGGAAGCGGCGACGTTTCTCCCGCTCAAACCAGCCGTCTCCCCGCTGCTTCGCATCCACACATGGTTCCCTTTAGCGGGAGATGGGGAAATTTTTCTTTGATCTCAATCTGTTAGTTTATATTTTACAACGTCATATCTGTAACGGAAATACGTCAGAGGAGCCCAATTCTTTTGCATTTTCGTTAAAAATGACTAGAATTGGAAAGTAATAATAATATTTGGGGTTTTACGTTCCAAAACCACGATATGATTCTGAGAGACGCCGTAGTGGAAGGCTCCGGAAATTTTGAGCATCTGGTGTTCTTTAACGTGCGCTGACATCGCACAGCACACCGGCCTCTAACATTTCGCCTCCATCGAAATGCGACCGCGGCGGCTGGGATCGAACCCGCGACCTTCGGGTCAGCAGCCGAGCACCGAAGCCACTGTTCCACCGAGGCGGACTAGAATTGGAAAGTAATATATACCGTCATGATATTTAAACAAATTTTATATAGATAAAGTTGTCAATTACCAACGTACTGTAAGCGTTTTTCCCAATCACACCACACACACTTCATCGCAACGTCAACTTCCACGCCGTGCGTGTGGAGAGAGAGAGAGAATAAAAAGAGAGAAAGGCGGGGAGGTTAACCAGAAGTGTAGCATCCGGTTTGCTACCCTGCACTAAGGGGATAAGTACCTGAAAGCATAGGTCGGCGAACTCACTCATGAGTCGACTCACTCGGACTCACTCAGACTCAGATCGAGCCGTGAGTCTGAATATGAGTGAGTGCGGGTGAGTAATATTCTGGTGAGTTTGAGTGAGTCCGGTTGAAGAAAAATTTCGCGAGTGTGAGTCCGAGTAAGTCCGGCTCAGGAAAATTTTGGTGGGTCTGACTCTGAGAAAGTCCAAAATGCAAAAGTATAATTCATGAGTGAGTCTGAGTGAGTTCCACTTTTATTTGCCGATCTATGGTCCTATCCACTCATCATCACAATAACTATAAGCCTTACCGGAATTCACCTTTATACTCACGTGTACTCACACGTATTCTAAAGCAGTATCGTTCATACACCATGTCAATATTTATTGATCAGAGGCGTGAATTTCGTAGGGGGGTGCCTTGACCTCATCTTCGTCAACTCTTCCAGAGAATTTCTTGATAAATACATCTTATGTTGTCGTCTCTTTCAAGAAAAATGTCATTACTGGTTTGCAACCACTCATAGCTCTTATTCGAAGGTACTTTATCAAAAGGCACCAAGATGAGCACCAAAAATGTCAGATATTGATGTTAAAGAGTATTAAAACCATGGTCGAATAAGGGAATTCTAGCCTAACGGACTCATGAGTCGACTCACTCGGACTCACTCAGAATCAGATCGAGCTATGAGTCTGAGTGAGTCCGAGTGACTAATGTTTTCTTGAGTTTGAGTCAGAGTGAGTCCGGTTGAAGAGAATTTTGGTGAGTGTGGGTCCGAGTGAGTCCGGCTGAAAAAAAATTTTCGTGAGTCTGAGTCCGAGTGAGTCCAAAGCTCCAAATATATTTCGTGAGAGTCTCAGTGAGCTCCACAATTTTTGCCGACCTATGCCTGAAAGGTGCCTTAATGTAAACAAAAACTTACGTAATATTGAATTACCATTTCACAGTACTAGTAGTGCCCCTATAACCACAAAAAGGCATTTGGTGAGCGACAATACGAGCGAAACGAAAATGTATATGTTGACCTGGCGCTGAAGTCGCCGCTCCAACACCGGCGACATGATAGGCTTTTAGGGCCCTTTCGTAATTTTGAGCCATTAAAAATCACCTAGATTGTCTTCTAAGGAAGCCAGGTACAAAACGTAAAATGTTCGAGGAAATCTTGCACAGCCAATATGACTAAAATATAAAAAACACTTTCATCTTCTGCCAGCCAACCACGGTAATTTTGGAGAGAAACTTAAAAACATGACCATTGACTTTCTATACACAAACCGACGCAGGTTAAAATAACGACATGAGACTTTTGAAATAATTCATCAGTCTAAACTGACTCATTATTTCACTCTAGTGTTCTTTATTCGTATATGCTGCGTACATAAAAAGCCATGCACTTTTCGCTGCCTTCAGCATGGCTTCTTGGTGAAGTCGGAAAGTCATGCGTATTAAAGTTGCGTTTTTCTTGGTTCCGTTATTCTTGTATTATCACACATAGCGGCTAGATGGGCGTCCACAGTATTAGCCACTATGCCTTACATTTTAGAACGTTGTAAGTTGCCTTTAAATCAGGCTTAAGGCAGAAAAGTAATCAAATTGCGAAAGTTGTGAGAAGCGCAGAGTAGTCTAGCAGGGCCATGTATTGCGTTGTGTAATCTGAAAAGGCAATTTCAGGAGACAATCCAAGCAAAAGTGACCTAATGCGGGGTTATAAGGAAATGAAAAGGAAAGCTGACAGCCACCTGATGATAGCGCAAAGCAATTCGTGTGGATTTCCCTGTACCCATGTGCAACAAGCGGGTGGTTGTCACAGTGCGCACGAAAAGGGCAAAGAGGGGGGAAGGGGGGCCTCCCTTTCAAATTGACTTCAAGGAGGACGCCAAATCTGCGCCAAGCATTTACGTAGTCGTACCTGTCCCGCCATTCTTTAATGTGCACGGTTATGAACATGCATATTTTTGACAATAATTGCCGCGTAGGGCCACTAATGTTGCACTTCAAGAGCTGCTTACTACCTATTTTGCACCAGCATATCCGAAAAAAAGGCAGGCTGCTGCTAGAAGCACCTCATCGCTTCCTTTTCACTTTTTCATCCACTGCCAAGCTTGCTTTTTTTTCTAACCCGACAAACAGGGTGGGGGGGGGGGGGGGAAGGCTGCGGTGAGACTTCATCTCCCTTATGCTAACAGCGTATCGTGCACACGCCTATGGTTGCCAGTGTTTAGTCTCATAACCCCACGGCAACCTTGTGGGATTCCGCAGAACTCATTTTCAATGTTACGCAGGAAATCTGGAAGAGCCACTGTTGGATGGGAAGGGCCGATGTGTGCTTAAGTAAACATTACTATTGCTGGTCATGATGATGGTACCGTCCGCGACACAAGTACGGAATTTGGAATCTAGAACACTCGCGTTGATATGCGAAAAGTAAAACCGCGGCTAGCGCTGTTCACATTCGGTAGCACAGGAGGGAATGAAGTCTGAGTTATTCATGACCACAGCAGCATTCCTTACCACGTTCGCGGGTACAAAAGAAACTTTCAAGCTTCAAGAAAACAATAACATTTAGTGTGCAACAACAACACACGGCAAAAAATTAAACGTCGTCTCCCTGGACAGGCACTATCTCAGATATGCGAGACGTGACATTGGTTGGGCTTGTTGTGTACTGCTGTTGCTGCTGCGCACACTTTCTGTGGGGAAAATGATGTTTGCGTTGGCACATGTCGCGGGAGACAACGCGTATACATATACACACATTCACGTAATCTTCTATCTCACATTCCACATTCGCAACGTACACGTAGTCGTCTCTTTCCCCTTTGTGCACACGTCCCTTGTGTTTACGTGTTTCATCCAGGCATACTCAGTACAGGTCTATCAGTGGTAAAGTAGGCCACGTATGTGCGTCGTAATTGTCCTGCACCTGCCGGCCGCTTTGATGCATGCCTATGTTGGGCTTGCGTTGCACGTTTTACCACTTTCATGCAAAGAGCAGAAGGGGGGGGGGGGAGAGGTAGGCCGGAGAGCGGGTCGGCCTCGCATTGCAGTATGGAAAGGCTCCTGTACCTCCGTCGGGGAGACGGCCTTGTAACGCATGATCTCCGGCATCAGCTTATATTTTTCGCTGACCACATTTGTGCGGGAGAAATTTTTTAAGACCTAGCCACCCACCAATGTTACGCATAATAAGGATCAAAGTGCTGATGACTAGCTTTTCTTATTTGCTGAAGCTACATAGAGAGGAAACTAATAACATTTACTGCGTACACGCGTGTGTCATTGGTGTCACAGTGGCAGGCCTGCATAATACATAACGCACGTTCCTTTCCCCAATAACACAATTGAGGAGCGTGCTTTAGGCAATTATGCACTATGTATTAGGCTAACAAGCTATATAAGGAATGATCTGTTCCTACAAAAACAAAAGCTAATTTTATACAGTTTCCTACGTTTGCGAATAAATTTACTGATGATCAGGTGAAAATTTGTGTGAATACAGGTATTAAGTAGTATGTATTTCTACACGGACGATCAATGTGTACTTTGGGGTACGAAATGAAGTCCATGCTGACCGTATCCTGTAATCTGTTTACACAGTAAAAATTTTGCAGGCAGAAAGAAATGAAGCTTAACCCATTAAGGACCACGAAAGAACTACTGGTCCGATTTTATTGACATTTTGCTTATTTAATTAACCACAACAGATAACATCACCTGCAAGTTTTCATAGAGTTACATGTGTTTGTTCAGGAGTTATGGTACTGTACTATAAATAGTACGCTGGGCCTTCGAGATAGCAACGGGCAAGGTGACTTGATGCAAGAATGGCGAGTACGCTAGGCCCTTGCGAAACGAATAACAAAGTTATCTTGGCCCATGCAACTTAATCAAGAATTAGTGCTTTACGAAAAGCGTAACGTGACGCTTTTCGCCACACCATTTCGATGTATTTTGGCAGAATTCAACTGTTTTGCCGGCTTCTTGTGACAATGTCCGTATGGATAGAGGGTAATAGCAAGCATAGTGGAATCTGGAGAGCTTTGATACTTCTCTGGGGTACAGCAAGGTGCAGTCAGTGTTTTGCTGTTATGCGACTAAAGGACAATAGTCAACGCGTAGAGGGTCTGGTAAAACCTACAATGTGGTAGCAGACCCTTTAGGCGTTGTCTGCGGCAATTTCGATCATCTGGGTAAATAGGGGCTGGTACCACATTTTCTCTGGGATGAAAATTCTGGTCATTCGCAGCTTGATCGTAAAGCTCAAACTCCCCTCATGGCATTGTTACTGCGGATGAGGATTGAGGACAGTGGCACTACGTTTTTTTTTCTTTTCAGTCAATGGCCACCACGATACAGAGCATAGTGACTCAACTGTGCAGTCTTTCGCCAGCATAGCAATTATGCTGTTGTCTTTGCCATTTTGAAAACAAAGCTGCTTTCCTGAGTCAAAACAGAACTTATCTTACCCACGTTCCTTTCGTTCTATGTTTTCTTATCTTTAGCAGAGAGCATCCACTCGTACCGTCGTCATTCCCCTCCTCCTCCTAAGTTCCCATGTTAGGGTCAGAATTGCCAATTAAAACATCAAGATTCTCTCGTATATTCACAGCGACATCGTTCGCAGCTTCACGAGTCTGAGATAACTGAAGAAACGGCATTCATAACAAAAAACCTGTTGAATCTATGATGCAACGCACAACAAGAGTTACATGTATGCTCACACGAAGTCCCAGTGTACTAAATAAAGTACAGCAACATTTGATTACTCCTCGCAGCAAAACTATGCACTCTATAGGCTTCTCGCGCTTTGCAGGGATTGAATTGCTCTTCCTGAAGCAGGAGTAGTCCGTTTTTTTCAATATATAAAATGAAAAACTTCAAATTAATTTGGAAAAAGTAGTACTGACCACGTGCGTTTAACAGGCTCTCATTTTCCTAAAGTTTGACGACTAATAAAACAGAAAAAACGTAACCGAGTCAATATTCCAAATTAGGATTTTCTTGTTGCAACCTTTGGCATCAGAAATTGTAAGGAGCAAGATCACAATATTCTGTTTTGAATTTTCTATGCCCGAAAAAAGAAGTGTACTTTGTAGTGTACAATGGGCCCTAATTGGTTAAATATATCTGAATGCACTCTTTAAGAACCTCTGGAAAATGGCACAGTTCTTTTCCAAGCGTGTGAAACATAATATAGAGGTACTTTATTAACAGTAACTAAAACAAAACAAGCATTTCTATGAGCATGATACACCCTCATCTTCTCGTGACTTTTGCCACCGGTGACTCTTGGGTAACTTTTTGCTTTGTCTAATGAAGAATTTTTAAGTAATTGTAGGCTTG
>JALIZH010032295.1:0-22489 GCA_030522465.1 Rhipicephalus appendiculatus
GTTCGATCCGTGAATACTTCTATCTCATGAAGGAGCGGTCCCGGACTCATTGTTCGGCGCAGGATGAACTGTACTCAAACTCTAAACTATAGGCGACAAGGTCCCTTCATGCATTTGCCTAAGACAGCCCGAAAGCGAAACCTTTCGTCGATTCCTCCCGAAAGGTTTCTGCACCAAGAGTAGTTTCGGAGTGCTTCGAGGATTGGAGGCGCTTGAAGTTTCCAGCAAACCGCGTGGTTTTGCGGCGCCTCTGGGATCCACTTCAACAATCGATGATGTCAGGTGATGAGGTCATTAAGTTACGCTACGTTATGCGACGTGTAGTCAAGCCGTGGTATGGTATGATAAACTTTATCAAGGTCCTGCAGTGCGTTTCTCAACACGCAGCGGGCCGCTCCCGAGTTGGGACCGGAAGGACAAGCCTCTCGGCCGCATCGTGGGCCTTCTGGACAGCCCAGAGTTGGTCGGCCAGAAGGGGGCTACGGAGGGCCGCATTCCACTTGGCCGAGTTGTTATCGACCTCAGCCTGTGACAGGGCACACCGCCAGAGCATGTGTTCCAACGTGGATATTTCTCCGCATGAGGAACTAGAACTGTCGTTATACGTATCGGGATAGATCGTGTGTAAAACATGCGGGTTAGGATATGTATTCGTTCGCAAAAGCCTAAGTGTGAGGGACTGGAGTTCTGACTTCTGTCTCGCACGTAGAATTTACTCTCTTCCACATCAAGCCGTGGTGGCTTCTTAAGTTCATACCATCACGTGATGATGATTTTTGCACCACTCATGTTGGCGCCGGCGTCAACGTTCACAATTTCCGTTTCATGAGGCATGTAGGGATTCGGCTTATGAATACTAAATGAAGGTAAAATATCTTGAGAAAAATTTTGTTAGTTGCTCCACCTTTGCCTTCAAGTGTCGAACGCGATAAGGTAACCGGCCACGAGCGTGCATCACCTTCTCACTTGCTAGCCCGGATTCGAGAGTCATTGAATGCCTCAACCGTGCGACAAGCAAACGAGGGACTGTGCGTGTAATATTGGCCGTTTCAAACAATCCTAGAATGCCTGCTGCAACTACAGTTCCGACTTGCCCAATGCGCAATAATTATTCGTTCTGCAAATCAGCGAAGGATCCACTACGGATCCGTAAGGCAAAGTACAAAGCTACACCGCTGCTCACTATGCTGATGCTTTGCCTTGCTGAACGCTTGTGACTACCGATTCGCTGAGTTTCTTACTATTTCTGCGTGCACCAGTGGATCTCCGCCTCGTCCTGGCACCGATGCAAGTATAGACGTCCCCCGCGCCCCCCACCGGGAATGGCGGCGTCCGCGGCGGTAGTCTCCAGGAAGCGCATTGGGGTACACAGCGCTGCGGACAGAGACGACACCAGTGTCTACTCCCTCAGCAGTGAGCAATGGTCCGATGATGACTTTCAACTCGTACGGAGCCGTAAGGCGAAGCGTAGAAACACCGGGTCCTCCAAGTCTTCAGGCAAGTCAACTCTGATATCTACTCAGAAGACCGCAGTCAGTACAATTATTTTTGTACCTGAACTTGCTACCGACAACTTGAAACGACTCAACAGACAGTCGGTCTCGGTGCTTCTAGAAGCGGCGGTGCCAAATGAGGTAGTGGACGTGAGAGTCAACTCACGAAAAAAATGTTCTGGCTATCGACGTTGCGCATGAGACTGCACTGAGCACATTGAGTAAAATTACGGAACTTGATGGCATAAAAGTTCGCTCGTACATCCCACTGGGCAGTGGCACCACCACGGGTGTCATCTACGATGTGGACATCTCTGTTTCCAGCACAGACTTGCCCAGTCTTGAGAAGCCAATGGTTGATGGCATCGATATAATACATATGTCTCGCATGGGCTCATCTCGATGTATAAAAATAACATTCAAGGGTGAATCTCTGCCCTCGCATGTCAAGGTAGGCCACTTTCGGCATCCTGTACGACCGTTCATTCCAAGGCCACTGCAATGCCACAAATGTATGAGGTTTGGACACGTAAGCGCCGTGTGTCGTAGTACGATAATTTGTTGGCGCTGCGCCGAACCACATGCTGCAGACTCCTGCGCTTCCACTGTACTCAAGTGCCGCAATTGCCTCGGGTGCCACGACGCTTCGTCAAATGATTGCCCCAAGATAAAGAAGGAAAAGAAGATCCTTAAGCAGATGGTACGAGACCGTTCGACTCGAAATGCTAATGTGGATGGCCATGAAGGCCATCCACATTAGCATTTGGATCGCCTCTAGAATATTTTGACAGACTGTGCAAATTCAAATTTGGATCTGCCAAGCTGGCGACCTTGAAATTCGGGAGGCTCGTAAAGCAGTAACAAGTGAGGGTGGTGCAAAAAAAAAACAAAACTGGCGTATGGTTTTGTTTGTTGTTTCTTAAGTCTGCAGAAATGGCATACACTGCTCCAACTGATTGCCACTAATTTTTTTTTTCACGTCAGCGATCATACTATATAGTACTCACAATTATGCGGTGTATACAAGCATTAGTAATTGAGGAACAAAATGCGCTGTGTCCCGTGACTAGTGCTAACAGCCCCTTCTAAAGCTTTATACGCTTCTCCGTAGCGCACCGGTGTACTGCGGCGATAGTAGCTTAAAAAGCATTCTCCACGGGATACAACAAGGTCAAGGAATTTTTGGAACCACTACCTCCCCCCCCCTCTTTTTATCCGCGGTGCGGTTTGGGTTAGGACACAACTTCGCGGCTCGCTTGCAAGGCGCGTTCGACCAGATAAAGTAACAACGGCGCGCGTCCGTTGGTCCGGCGACGGCACCGGATATCTGTTGGCGGGACGGTACAACTTCAAGAGAGAAAAATGTTTTATGTGCCGTTGCTATCGCAACCAACGTGGTCGGCGGCAACGCCGGCGTTCGCAGTATGTGAAGTTTGTTCGCCCGCGGAAAACACGGCATATTCTTCCAGCTTTAGTTCCTAACATGCCATAGTCGCGCTTGCGACTAGAAAATTCATATTTCTGCACTAGAGAAGTTCATATTATGGTATAGATTCACCATGGGGCCACAGATTGGTACCAGGCGGACGGCAATAGGAGGAATGTATTTGTTTTGTGTTCCACTTGGCCCTTGTGAGAGAAATCATATGGCTTTGAAAATGTTTGCACAAAAGATGAACAAGCACTGTTTGCCTCAGGAAGCATTACTTTTCTGTGTGCCTATCTGCAACAATTTATGCCACATGTTTCTCTGCGCTGGCATGAGGTGTCACCGAAGTACTACGAGTATTCAACAACTATAGGACAGAATGTTCACAGCCATAGCTAACGTTCAATCAAAGCAACAACAAAAGCAAGGAGTGACTGCAAGCCTGTGTGGCTCTCGACGAGAAAGAAAATGCTACAAGTGTTGATAGTGTGTATAATTGTGCTTCTTGTATCGCCCGAAAGTGCTGTAGCATTTTAAAAAAAGGAGCACCGTGAGAGCACCACCTTACTTTCAATACATGGACCACTTCAAAATGGTGCTGCAAGGAAGTTTCACATGTTGAAGTGAGAACAGCATAAACGATTGCAATATTGCACAAAACATCACAAGCAATGGTGTAATAGGAATAGCTGGACGGGGATGTCGAATGCCATCAAAATTTTGAAGTGCTGTATGTGTAATAAACACACAAATGCATGCACAAACACAAACATATGTAAAGTAAGGCTGGATCACAACCACTAAAAAAAAACTCTGGCTATACCCATGGGCGTCGGCAGAGGGGTGCAAAAGGGGCACTTGCCCCCCTTCAAGCTACACGACCCCCCCCCCCCAAAAAAAAAAAGCCACACCAGTGCCCCCCCCCGCTCTCTCACCCACCACGATGCAACACGGGTTTTCACCCCCCAAGACAAAATCCTGCCGACGCCCATGGCTATGCCCCTGCATGGTGTGTATGTGTCTGTCATTCTGTGCTACCTTCACTACGACACTGTAGCAATAACACACAAGTCTCTGCTGTACCAGGGCCTATTTCCTTGAATCGATGCAGGGATTATGGGCAGTGGTATTACTAAACATGCACATGAAAATTGGAATAATGCCTGTTACACATGGGTATATGAACAACACAGCAGTGTAACTGGTTTCTAGGCTTGACAAGTTCTGGTGCCTGAGATAGATTGCTTTTATAGATTAAGCTTAACTTGGAAATCAAACGACGCACTCTGGTAGCTTTAGAACTAAATTCATTTGAAATCTGATGCTGACTTGTGAAACATATGTTCTATGCATTCAAGGAGATTCCTACACTACATCAGCACTCCTATATGTTCCTTTCCTCATGTGTAGCAGACGAAACTTACTGAACCTCGCCACATGTGAGCAGGCATACATAAATTGCAAAAGGTTATTCTGTGGCAACAATAATGTCAAAATTGTTTACAATAGAGCCTTGGCCTACCTGCATTTGTTCATTACTCAGGTTCACATCAGCATTGGCTGCATGCGGCTATCACGAGCTTCACCAGGACAGGAGCAGGCTGCAACAGTTTCTTTGTTAAAGCATTGCCAAAGATTCAATCTGGTTTGTTGCCAATAAAGTCGGTAGGACAGGCTTTGAGCGAAAGTTGTGTAATAATGATGTTGCAAGTCAACTCGGAGCTTAGGCCAAGCAGGCGTCGTCTCACGCAAACCTTACATTCAATAATAAATGGCTTAGACAAATACAGGCTTATTTTTAACTTGCCTGCCCAAGGCACTAACACGTTATGCACTGATTAACTTACATGATAGAAAATAACATCAGGAAGAAAATATTATTTCACTAACAACACAAAACATCCCCATCAGTCGCATGCTATAGCGTGCCTTCGACAATTAACCATCTAAGAAAAGGTTAATAAATGTTATCTGTAATTTTTGAAGCCTCATGGTTCATGCGATTATTGCTCAATACACTTTCACATGGCTTCTATTGATTGAATGTTCACAGCATGTACATTGATGAAAATTGCCGAGTTCTTGCAGTTTCTGTGGTCTACATGTCTGTTTAGATCCAACAGAGCTCAACATGCCAGTATTGCCCTGTGTCATGTCAGTGGATTTACACGGCAAGTTGGGCGAGTTGGTACATGAACATGTTCGGTTGAACGTGCCGTGCGGCACAGATGAGCAAACAAGAATTCGATGACACTCTATTCCTCTTCTGTGTCAAGCTGCACGTTGAACCAAAGAAGCCATGGAAGTGCCATATTATCTACCTTAGATGCAAGGTGGCTAATTTCTGTCTTTAGCCACATACACATTGTGCAACCATATTTATAGCATACTTTATCCCTGTGAAAACTAAAATTTATGGTCCCCTAATACAGCCTGAGCTCTAGTTAGTGGGCAAGACAATAATGCTGCTTTATGATACTCGCCAGAGTCATGGAAAACTGCAGCCCACCTTTCGCACCACCTGTTGAGCACGAATAACCTATCCCTTTACGGCCTGACCCGCACAAACGTGTGGGTCAATAAAGAAGCTCACGAAACGGCACCTGTTTCAGTTTCGGTTTCATAGCTCTGTGCCGCTGAAGTCAATGTTTACGGGAACCTAGCTGTTTCAGTAGTTCAATAATATCGACACCAGAGGGCGAGGAATCTTCCACGAAAAATGCCGTCTGAGCACGTGCGCCGACAGCAGCTACCTCAGACGTGTAAATCAACGCTCCTTCTTGTTATACTTTTTTTTTCGGGAGTGTATGCATACGAAAGGAATATTAAGGCTTTAAAAAACATGCTTCGCTAAAAAGTTTACGCGTTCTTACCACACACGCTGTGTACTCACGCGTGAAAAAGTCAACCGCACGTTTGTGCGGGCTGGGCTTTAGTCTTCGTCAAGTGCACGGCAGAGCGGCACAGGTTGGCTCGTTCGCGCGCGGTTGCGCCTGCGCATTCTGTTTTTTTTATTGCGAATACCTTTCTTGGCATCTTATTGGCACTTCTTTGGTTGGTGTTTCCTGATGTTTTCTTATATCTGATGTTAGCGACGTGAAGTGATGTGCGTGAATTGTGATCACCATTAACGCAGAAAATATAAATTTTTTTGAATGTGTTGTGACAACATGCATTATATTTCAAAGAATTAGATTTTCCATTGTATCGCCAGTGAAAGTCTAAGGATAATAAATAACATTGAGGGTTAAAATTGCAAAAATTATCTAGCTTAGGGAACAAGCTTCTGTGCGCGCTGAATTGTTTTTTTCATTTTTTGTTCACATGCCGAGATTTTCAAACCAGAGAATGATGACATAGAAGAGATATTGAGCCTCCTGATGTCTTGCGTCAGAATTGGGTAGACACCACGTTGATGAATTGACAGAAATTCATATTCGTGGTTCCAGCCAACTTAGTAATAAAAACTGGAGTATTGAAGGCGAGTTTTTGAGCAGTCGCCTCCGTAATAACTGGATCCGGTGACCACTCACCCTATCCTGCCAGTTTCAGTGAAATGGATGTCTTTTGGAATAAGACACATTCGGCTGCAAAGCCTCACCTGCTTGGAAGTGGTGAGACAGCCGACGTTCTTGTTCTTGTCAAGACTCCTTTGCCGACTTTCTTGCACTAATATAATGGAACGATCTTTGAAGTTACTGCGGACAAAACGGCAGTGAGCCCTAGTTGTAGGCATAGAACAACTTTGCAAGTAACAGTGCAAAAGATCAAGCAGCTTTAGGTATGGACCAGATCATGGGCTGCAACCGATCTGTGAGGAACTTTGCTCGTCACCAGGCGCCCAAGAATTGAAAGCGGAAACAAAAATGTGTCACAAGATCAATCCTTAGACAACTTTACTGGAGTGTAAAAGGCGCCCGGCATAGCCAAGCGATTAGACTCAGCTACACGTACCACTGGCGATAAGTATACAGCTTGACATCTGTACATCACTGCAGGCTGTCAAGTGTAGCTTCTTGTTCAAGGACGCGTTGTATGAAGTGCAACTTATACCTGTCCCTCACAAGTGACACACAATACTCTAAAATGATGCATTCGCAGCGCTGACCACGCATTTTTCGCTTTGTCTTAGGCGTTATGAGTGTATTCCTCGCTGCAGTGAATCACATGAATAAAAGCCCAGCCCGCACATATGTGCGGGTCTGTTTTTTGGGGCAAAAACTCCAATTTCTACAGTTTAACCTTTGAAAACTTAATTACAATAGAGCAAACAGCAATAATTTTTGAGCAAGCTAGCAATTTTTCTATTATAGTTTTCTCGGGCAGGAATGCACTATAAATGGTTTTGCATAAATGACTAGCATGTAAACACAGTGATGAGAACTTACTACGCGTTATTCGGCTGCGGAAGTTAGGAAACAAGTAATACCAATCCAAGAATGGCAGAGTTTGAGGGTAAGATGCAAGCTTGAAGAGGTGAAAAATTCGTGAACACGGGGTCCATGTTCACGAATTTTCCAATACTGATGTCGCGCGTAACTTCAATGCCCAAACGCAAGTACAGTGCCGAAATAAATTGAAAATTCAGCTGATAATAATATCTAGGATTTCACGTCTTGAAACCACGCTACGATTATGCGAGACGCCGAGGCGGAGGGCTCCAGAAATTTCGACCGTCTGGTGTTTTTTCGCACTGACAATGCAGAGAACACGGGCCTCAGCATTTCTCCTCTATCGAAATGTGACCGCCGCAGCCGGGATCGAACACCTACATTTGGGTGAGCAGCAGTGCACCATAACCACTGCTCCCCCGCGGCGGAATGAAAAACCAGCTGAGAGTACGGCTAGTCAAATTAGTTCAACATGCGTGAAGGATACAAAATGGGTCAAACTGACCATACTAAATACAGCTTCATGCTGCCGAAATTGCATTTTTAGAAAATCTGCTACATTCGCTATACCTGGAAAGACGATAAACATTGTCCAAGAGTGCTATTCTAAACGCTTTCGCGGGACACGTAAGTTAATGACGCACAAAATGCTCGCCTAAAGAATAATATCCATTGAATCCCTATTTCTCCAACTGTACCGATTCACGGTTCACAGAACAACACGGTGGCCGAATATTATTTTTTTTCCTTTAAAGCTCGTGCAAAATAAATTAATGTTGAACCTTCGGTTTCACTGCGTTACTCCAGGTAGGTTGAGAAGTGTAAATATAGCAATAATTGTTTGGGTTTAACATCCCAAAACCACGATATGATTATGTGGGACGCCGTCCTGGAGGGCTCCAGAAATGTTGGCCATCTGGAGTTCTTTAAAGTGCACTGACATCGCACAGTACACGGGCCTCTCTCCTCCATCGAAATGCGACCGCCGCGGCCGGAATTGAACCCGCGACCTTCGGATCAGCAGCCGAGCACCGTAACCGCTACACTACCGCGGAGGACTTGACAAGTGTAAACTGCATGCATAAAACGCATGACAATGGTGTGCCTCCTTTCAGCTAATTTTAGCGTAGAGAAGTGCGTACGCGCAAGCGATAACTTTAAAAAATTGCCGATTACGCTCTTGACAAACGTCGCGCGCGAGCACAGTCCACACAACTACAGCAGCATACAGTACCAACACGTTAAGCGATTTACTTAGGCGACAACGCATACTGCAGTAATAACAACTCAACGTATGAAGCGCAACGATCAAAATCACTTACCTCTGGCAAGAAAGCACGCTACCGGCGTTCGCTGCAGGCTGACCGCCGGTTTTCAAGCGATGCACCGAGCGAGGAATGGCCAAGCTACCCGCGTCCGGCCGTCCACCGGTATCGCTCCAGAAGTGCCCGAGCGTCAAGGTATTTTCCAGGGTCACAGAGCGCGTCATCGAGAAAGGATTGCGGCGCTGCTACTCACTAATGTGCGGAAACATTGGAAGGGGAAAGAGCACGTCTGTCGAGGACACTAACAAAGGAGTCGCTCATGTCGGAGTCGCACGGCCAGCATATGACGACTATTTGCCCGGTACCGCGGATAATACTCGCTGAAGAACTTGCACTTACGTCAGTAACCGCACCACACAACACACAACGCGATGCAACACAGTAATAGCCACCCGCACGAAAAAGACTTGACACCGCGAAGTACACATGGGTCGCAGGATGCCGCCATGTCTGAGAAAAAACAAATAAAACATTGACAGCTTTGGTGACAGGTAGAGTCACTGGAAAAATTTCAGAATATCGCATCTGTTTTCCGCGTGCCGCCGCCGATGCGATTGGCTTACTCGCATCACGTGACCTCCCACCGCCATATCCCTTCCAAGCGCTTTGGGTGCGCGCGCGTTGAACGCACAGCGTGACCGGGCTTTTAGCATTACCACAGGCCCTTGGAGTATTCCGTCGCTTTTCTAACGCGCCATGCAGATGCGACGAAGTATACCTTAGTAGCAAACCGAACGTGATCCGGTTATCTCGTTTATTTTTGCATTCCGTGCGGGAAAAACGTCGAAGAACGGCGTTACACGTGACTGCATAAAGTTCGTCGTAAACAATTCGCCCCCTCGAAGAACATTCGTTTCTGCAATAACCTACGTGAAGTTTGCTGGAAAAACTCAACCGCGACAGGGTACTTCACCTGATCCGTTCACCCTGCTTAGTGACTGAAAACGCCGCGCTACGTACCCTTCAATTTGCTCGGCTCTTTATATATGCATCTTTTGAACAGACTGTGCATCCATTTCGAGTAAACGTGTCACGCATGAGAGGAATCAAACATTTTTAAAAATAATAACTGTTTATTGGTAGACCTTGACGGCAATTGTGGCATGATCATTTGCCATGTCGCAATACTCAAGCGTGACTGATAGATTGCGCATGAAACTTGCTGGTAGAAAATGGTATCATAGGACGTTATTAAGCTTATTTATTGCAAAACGAAAATGATGCTAACACGTTGTATTCCGCAGAGCGTACCCTCACAATACGGCTTAGTCGGTGAAAAAGGTCAGAACAAAAAATAAGTATTATGTATTTTCGCTGTGAATTACACCTATTCTTGGGGCAGTTGGAACAGCTGATTTTGCGGCATAAAAATAGAACTTGAATTTCACAGTTCGACTTTTTTTCCCTTATCGTCCTAATCTTGTATAGCCTTCTCATGTACTCCAGCTGCTCAGATAAACGTGAAACACACTGTTTCTTGCGAGAATTTGTTGGCGGGCTTGTTGGTTGCGACACTTTCAGTGCATAATGTACTATCGGCCAAAGAATATTACGGACCACGCGAGCGCGTGGCCAAAAGCCTCTTCGCGACACTTCCGCTACGTCAGCGGCGATCAACAGCACTGCAGCGCCAAAGACGCATCCCTCCCTTAATCTATGGCCTGTCTGTTTTCTGACTGGGTACAAATCATTTTCACCTTTCACTTTCTAACGCGGCGCGCTTTTTTGGCAGCTGCGTCTTCGTGCTTCTGTCTCGAGGGCATTCTATGAGCATAACTGTTATCAGCCGCTATCTTTATCACAAAATGATGCCTAGCCAACGGAACGCCGTTCGAGGCCCGCCGTGGTAGCTTTGATCCTGCTATCAAAATAGAAGTGTGACGGTCATACGGCAGATAAGCGCTTCGCGCGAAAACTGCGAACTGACTATGCGCTACGCGGCAGTAGAAAATTGTAAGGCCAGTGAATAACAAGAAGACCCGTTTCCGGCCTAGCACTGTGGTCGACGGTAGATGGCGCACCGCCAGGTGGCGTGGAGAGGCAGTTTGGCACGCGCTCGCGTGGTCCGTAATATTCTTTGGCCGATAGTACGTGTTTCAGCTGAGACACGGTGTTCCTTGAATATACGCTTTAAAAATTTCTGCGCTATGGTATTTCTGACCAAAAAGCTAATAGGGACTGAGCCGAGAAAGCTTTAATAAGCGTGCATGGCGAAAAAAAAGTTGAAATGGAACCGCACCCCAGCTGCTTACGCGCTGCCGACGTTAACAAAAAGCTTTTTATCTCGGAACACAGCAAAATCTCAAGAACACGCCTCATCTCTTGCCAATTAAGTGCCGTCAGTCACTTTTTAATCGCCCATTTTTCTACGAATCAGTTAGGAAATCACGACTCCTTCGCTGATAAGATACGGTAGTAGCTACCGCACGCCAATGGGCCCGTACGATGGGTTGCTGGCGTTCCAAACCGAGACAAATACTTCGCGCACAACGTCCAATTACAGTACACACAGCACTCCTATTACGCATATCAATAAGCTGAACAGCAAGTCAGGTGCGCAAGCCAGGTATGATTCAGCGATCAATCGAAGGACGCAATCGAGCGCTGTGAAGTGAACCTGAACATACTGTCTGCACACTAAGCTAATTGCAAAAGTTAGCGCAAACACGCAAGATTCACCTAGTGTCCAAGTAAATGGCATATTGCATGAAGTCACCAAACACATACACTTCCGTACCTAGCGATCACACCCGTGACACGAAACAAGGCTGATGAAGCCATGAAGAGAGTTCATGAGCACATAGCGAGATTTCCCGCACATTATATTCACAACCATGCCGCTTACCGCACCATCGATGCCGAGAGCAACACGGCATCGCGCTGTGAAGGGAACCTGAACAGTGACTGCACATTCAGCAGACTTCAAAGTTAGCGCAAACACGCGAGATTCACCTAGCATCCAAGTAAATGGCATCCTAAATGAAGTCACTGAGCACATACACCTCCGTACGTAGCGAACACACAAGTGACACGAAACGAGACGGAGGGAGCCATGAAGAGACTTCGCGAGCACATGGCGACATTCGCCGCACATTACATTCACAACCACGCCGCTTACCGCGCAGTTCATTCATAACCATCGATGACTTGAAATCACTTCCCTCTTGAAGAAACACACCCATATATTCCAGTTCAGGCGAGCGTAACACGACATAGAGGCGGAAAGATCGGTCTCGTCTCACGCACGCTACCAACGCACCGGACAGCCTGGAAGGGAAATGGCCGCCGCCGCTCAATGTTGCCCGCGTGCAGCCTACCTTTGCGGTACTCTGAAACTTTTGCAGTGATTCTAGTGACAGGGCGATCGGGGCGCCACCACCACCTCAGTTTCAGTTTCGGTATCGACTTATCAACTGAAAAATGCCGTGTATGTTGCTAGAAATAGCTCAAACACGCGTCCTAACGCTGCGATAAGCGAATGCGCTGTCTTATATATTTGTCTGATCTATCTGTCATTGATATTTACCGCAAGTGATACAGATGCGGCGCAATTCTTTGTTCAGTTGTTCAGGTGAGGTCTGCCTGTGACCCTCAATATGATAATGCACATCATGCATTAACGAACATTTTTTCGCGTACTTGCATCCGCAGCTTAATGAATGTTTCTATTCAGCCTAAACTGTATGTTTTAATACAAAAGCGAGTCCGCTGTGAACCATGTGGTTTATTACTTCTCGCTTGGTACAACTAGACACGTCTTGCTCTATCGTGCGGCGTTGACATTGCATCCCCATCACGCGGATGCGTGATACAAAATCTAAATAAGCGTGATTGCTCGTTCGCGTGTTGTATACGGAGTTCAAATGACACGAAAACCTTTTCATATCGGTGTCACGTCTTCCGCAGAGCAAACGCGCTATGTATATAATATGCATGTATTTCTGCCGCTTCTTAATTCACAAAATCGCACCGTTCGTGTAACGTGCAGTAACTTAGCAAAAGTGTGCCCGCAGTAAATCATGCGTAAATATCATATGCGTGACGTTTTGCATTGCACCTTAGGCGCTCTCTCTGTTTCACCGGTTTCACCAATGCTGGCACGTATCCGTCGCATGACGTGCGAGACGCGCCCCTCTACATAATTACCTTTACATAATTCTGGGTTCTCTGATGACGTTGGAGAAGTCGGAAACAGTGGCTCAGCCAAGGGGGTGATTGGGGGGCTTCAAACACCTCCGAAATTTTTCAATTTTGCTTGCGTATATACAGACGCACACATACGAACGCACGCACGAACATACATAAAGTATGGTTGAACCGGCCCCCCCCCCCCCCAACCCCCCGAAATAAATTTCTGGCTACGCTCCTGGTCGGAAATCCTAATATTGAAATAGTAAAAATAACAGCACAATTAATGTGAACGTTGCGCGAAATTGTCGTTTTGTTTAGAACCGTTTGCTTATATTTCACAGTCGTCAGTCGGGGCTGCAAGTGTTATCCGTGAAGCTCACGCCCATATTCACAAACGACCCGTTCCTTACGCGTAAACACGGCCTTTCATCAGGAGAACTTCAGGTAAAGTGAAATAAAAGGCACCTTTCAAAAAATCCACTTTAGGACGTTTTAAGGGCACCTAACGAAAGACGCCCTTATACGTATAAACACAGTATAAGTGACTGTCATGGGAGTGAAGGTATGCTTGTTTTTACGCTTGAATTATCCATTCATGCGCGTATAACTTATTCCTACCACAAAAGGTTAGAGCAACTGCGCATTTAGACTCCCAAAAAAGATTTATCACTAGTGTTAGACAGGCAGTATGTGCGCTGGTGGCTTTTCTTGACTAAACTTTCTTTTCGGCTAAACACTGCCCGCCACAATAACATGTTCGCTAAATTTCACGTCATTGCATTTGTGTACGTTCAGTGCACGTGGTTGTGCCTAACATTTGCATTTGTGAGTGAAATTCATTGCGTGCAGTTCCCGGGTTGAGCCCGGGGGTTGCGGCAGTTTCCCTCCATTCGGCTGGCGTCTTCAGGGAAGGGGGGATACCTCAAGGCTGAATTCCAGTAATGTCCCCGGGCGGTATGTTTTGTTGCCGTGTTCTGGCCGTTCCGGCGGCGGTAGAGAAACGGCAGTCTGTGCGAACCGAAGTGAATGCTCGTGAACGATGTGTGTTCCTGTGTTGTGAATATTACCTCCTTCTGAATGTGTTCTAAATCGGTTTTATTCGAATAAATGGGTAAGGTCTTCTCCTTTCCGTACGTGTGTTTACTTCGGCCGGTGTTAGAAATATAACTTAACAAGGTGCGTGTTTGGGCTAGTTGGTCCTCCATTTGCGCTTGTGTGTGTCGCACTCTCTTGTATTTCGTCCGTGAAGTGTTGCGCTATATAGCTGTTCAAACGGTGTTAGAAATTTAGCCGTTAGATTTACGCACCGAGGTCCACCTGCAGACTTGTTGGGATTATTTCAAAGAAACGAGAAGGTTGACCAAACGGAAGAAGTGTTTAGAGCCGGTGAGCTCCGTTTTAGCATCTTGCTACTTTCGAAGCGTAGACAGCTGCAATTTGCCGATACTGAGGATCCTTTATGTTTGTTCAAATTGCGGCTCAATCGTGCCAGCTTCATGGCCTTGCCATGCGTGATATGCACCCTCGATGAAATACGACAAGTGTTCTCGCTCACAGATTGCTTCGGAATTTATAATTATTAATAATATTGCGGTGGATGTCGTGCTTTGTACGCAAATATGCACGTCGCCATGCAGGGTTGCGTAAGCCCATAGGTACAGTGGCGGTCAAAATTTTACGGACCACGGACGCGCGTGGCGAACAGCACCTCGACGCCTTCTGACGGCTGCCTGCGAAGCTGGAGAGCGCGCACTGCGCACGCGCGCCATTTTTTACCTGCCAGCAAGCTCGTTCGCTCCCTTCAACAGCGCGCGCACTTCTGCTGTGTCACTTCTGCTGTAGCCGCGGAAATACCGAGCGGTGATATCATGACGAAAACACGTAATTTGTGCAGGCAATGCTCGGTGCGCGCCGCATTTTAGACCCAGATGCTCCGCGGTGCCGAAAACATGCATATCACGAATATCGCGTCCTTGTCGAGGACTGAGTTTTGACCAAACAGAGAAATTTTTTTTTCGGATATATTCATACGGAATTCCTTTCAGCTTTATGCTACACACCCGTGTTTGCCATGTTTCTTCTTCCAAAGCGCATATGAACGGGCGCAAGGCGCTTCCACAGAACACCGCGAGAAATTCCAGAGTGCATGTGCTACATGAATGAAACTTGTTGAGTAACCTTATCACAAAGGTCGATTTCCGAAAAACTGACGCCGTATGCATGTTTTCGGCACCGCGGAGCGTCTGGGACTAAGGCGTAGAATGCGGCGCGCACCGAGCATTGTACAAATTAACGTGTTTTCGTCACGATATCACTCGGTATTTCCGTGGCTACAGCAGAAGTGACACCTTGCGCTTATTCTGGCGTTCCGGTGCGCGCGCTGTTGAAGGGAGCGAACGAGCTGGCTGGCAGGTAAAAAAGGGCGCGCGTGTGTAGTGCGCGCTCTCGAGCTTCGCAGCCAGCCAGCAGAAGGCGTCGTGGTGCTGTTCGCCACGCGCTCCCGTGGTCCGTAAAATTTTGACCGCCACTGTACCTCGAAAGCTACGTTATAGGGGCCCCCTTTTCTTAAATTTGAAGGGAGCTGTGGCGGATAAATTTTTGTAACGCGGTAAGGAGCTGAACAGGTAATACAGATGTGCTCGTGCGAGTACATCGTGGTCGGCGGTGTACTCATGCGAGCGCACTGCCGAGCAACAAATACGTTTGCGTTAGATTGAGTTGCTTGTGACCGTCGCGTACAGCAATATGTGACAAAGGAAACCATACCTTTGCGCAATTAGGCCGAGTAGGTAAGCGACGCAAAATGTCATTTCAAAATTTTTGCACTTCTAAAATGTCGCTTGTGCTTTATCCGATTAGTTAGGTCGGGTTTTGTTGATTGTCGTGTGTACCACTTGCCTCTCCCGCTGGTTCAGAAGTGAACGTTGCTCACTTCCATTTTCAATGCATGGAAATATCTGTAGATGCGCGTTGACCATTGATGCACAAAGTCCTAGAGTTCAAAGTTGTATCACGACAAATCGAACATTTTCTCGAATGCGTACTTCTATGCATCATAAATACAACTGATCACCAAGCAGTCATAATCAGCAACATACGTGCCAATTGACGCTGGCTCTTCATCATGTTTTATTATCACATCTATTGCACCAAACACCCACCCAGCACGTATGCCACCATCCACCCACTTTTCCCACCGTGTCTCCCACCAAACAAGAAGTGTCCCTGCATCCACCCAGCACACCCACCACATATCCCGGCACCCATCATCTGTGTGTATCCACCATCCACCCATTATACCCACTGAAAGTTCACCAACCCACCTACTTTCCCAGCATCCACCCGGCGTACCCACCAAGTGTCCCACGATGCCCACCATTATTCCCAGCATGTCCACCACATTTTCCACCATACCCACCGGATCTTCCAGCATTCCCAGCATAAATGTTTTGGTGGACAATGCTGGGATTTTCAATAGGGAAATACACCTAAATCTATGAAAATTTGCACGTGTGGTTGTCTATTGTGGTTAATTAAATATACAAAATGTCAATAAAATTAGACCAGTAGTTCTTTCGTGGGCCTTAATGGGTTAAATGCTCTTGCACACTGATCTCTTGGGATGGATGGATGGATGGTGGAACTTTATTAAATATAGTCCTGAGAGACGCGACTAGCGCGCAGTGGGCTTCTCCCAGAGGTAGTTGATTTTCGCCCCTCAAAGTAATATCTCTAACACCAGAAACTGGGGATAATGGTCGCCAAAATTTTGTGGGATTACATTTTAATAATAAAGGTAGGTCGTGTTTAAAATACTTGTATTTAGCAGTGAATAACGTAGAAGTATAACTTTTAGGACATTCCTTAAATGCATTCACAAGGAACAAGCTCGTGTGACTTCGCTAAATAGTATTCATATTACTTTTTCGCCTATTGAGGGTAATTACGCCTGTTGGGTGGGAGCTTCGGAGACACGAATGGCCTCAAGATTTTTTCCCCGAGGCACCCCCTGCGGTCACTATATTTTCAGACATCACTATAGAAGGAAAATTCTATTTCAGAATGTAAGCCATCCTGCAGATCGTATCGATTCGATATATTTCGATATATTTCTCGAAACTTATCCCTTTACGGCCTGACCAGCACAAACGTGTGGGTCAATAAAGACGCTCGCGAAACGGCACCTGTTGCAGTTTCGGTTTCATAGCTCTTTGCCACTGAAGTCAATGTTTACGGGAATATATCTGTTTCAGTGGTGCAATAATTTCGACACCAGAGGGCCAGTAATCTGCCACAAAAAATGCCGTCGGAGCACGTGCGCCGACAGCAGCTACCTCAGACGTGTAAATCAACGCTCCTTCTTGTTATAAATTTTTTTGCGGGAGTGTATGCATATGAAAGGAATATTAAGACTTGAAAAAACATGCTTCGCCAAAAAATTTACGCGTTCTTACCACACACGCTGTGTACTCACGCGTTAAAAAGCCACCCGCACATTTGTGCGGGCTGGGCTTTAGTCTTCGTCAAGTGCACGGCAGAGCGGCGCAGGTTGGCTCATTCGCGCGTGGTTGCGCTTGCGCATTCTGTTTTTTTTTATTGCGAATAGCTTTCTTGGGATCTTATTGGTACTTCTTTGGTTGGTGTTTCCTGATGTTTTCTTATATCTGAAGTTAGCGACGCCAAGTGATGTGCTTGAATTGTGATCACCATTTACGCAGAAAATATTAATTTTGTGAATGTGTTGTGACAACATGCAGTATATTTCAAAGAATTAGATTTTACATTGCCTATCATATACATTTCCAGTATCGCCAGTGAAATTTTAAGGATAATAAATAACATTGAAGGTTGAAATTGCTAAAATTGCTAAATTTTCTTTTTTTTTTTTGCATGCCGAGATTTTCAAACTAGAGAATGAAGAAGACATAGAAGAGATATGGAGCCTCCTGATACCTTGTGTCAGAATTGGGTAGGGACCACGTTGACAAATTGACAGAGATTAATATTTGTGATTCGAGCCAACTTAGTGATGAAAACTGGAGTATGGAAGGCGAGTTTTTGAGCAGTTGCCTCCGTAATAACTGGTTCAGGTGACCAGTCACCCTATCCTGCCAGTTTCAGTGAAATTGATGTCTTTTGGGAGAAGACACATTTGGCTGCAAAGCCTCACCTGCTTGGAAGTGTTGAGACATCCGACGTTCTTGTTCTTGTCAAGACTCCTTTGCCGACTTTCTCACACTAATTTAATGCAACGATCTTTGAAGTTACTGCTGACAAAATGGCAGTGTGCCTTGGCTGTAGACATAGAACAACTTTGCAAGCAACAGTGCAAAAGATCAAGCAGCTTTAGGTATGGACCTGATCATGAGCTGCATCCGATATCTGAGGAGCTTTGCTCGTCACCAGGCGTCCAAGAATTGAAAGTGGAAAGAGAAATGTGTCACAAGATCAATCCTAAGACATATTTCCTGGAGTGTAAAAGGCGCCCGGCATAGTCAAGGGATTAGACTCAGCCATACGTACCACTGGCGATCAGTATACAGCTTGACATCTGCGCATCACTGCAGGCTGTCAAGTGTAGCTTCTTGTTCAATGACGCGTTCTATGAAGTGCAACTTATACCTCTGCCTCACAAGTGACACACAATACTCTAAGATGTTGCATTCGCAGCGCTGACCACGCATTTTTTGCTTTGTCTTAGCCGTTATGAATGTATTCCTCGCTGCAGTGAATTACATGAATGAAAGCCCAGCCCACACATATGTGCGGGTCTGTTTTCTCGGGCAAAAGCTACAATTCTTACAGTTTAACCTTTGAAAACCTAATTACAATAGAGCAAATATCAAAAATGTTTGAGCAACTTAGCAAGTTTTCTGTTATATTTTTCTCGGGCAGGAAAGGGCTATGTTGAATCGAATTCCCCCCCCCCCTACCCCCCCCCCCGCTCAGACATTCATCACTCTTCCGACCCTTGTCGGACTAAATTTCAGGAATGCGTCCCGCTATTCGATATGAGTTTGAGACTCCTGATCTAGAGCGATGGAAAATTCAATTAGCACTAGCCATCGTTCTGCTACGCGGTTAGTGTAGTCGAGCACCGCTAGAAGCTACAGCGCGAAGTTAGTGTCGCCCGGAAGTGCTATTACGCACAGCCTGTTAGACGCGAGAAAAACCCGCGGCACTTAACACAAGGACGCAGAAGAGTCACCTTCATTCACAAACCGTCGCCGGACTTACAACCACTTAACTGTCGCATCCACGTATATTTAAACACCTTATCCCGCGCATGCGCACAGCCTACTCCTCGAGACCTATAATCTGCCCGAAAATTATCCACTCCCTGAAAACAACAGACACTCTTTTTCTGTGAGATGCTCAGAAGGCTCAGTAATGCACACATGCCTATTATTTTATTGCGATAACAATAATATGGGCACTCTCCGCTGAATTGTGCCGTCGCCCTCTCCGTCATGCCCCTTATACACACACATCTATATATATATATATATATATATATATATATATATATATATATATATATATATATATATATATATATATATATATATATATATATATATGTAAAGGCACAAGAAGTTTGAAGACTGGCGACCGGGGATTCGAACCAGCGACCCCGCGATCCGCTGCGGGCTGCGGAAAGGTTGCCTGTGATTGCCGTTTGGTGGGATGCAAAGCGATGCTCTTTTAGATGTTCGTTGAAGCATCTTCCCGATTGCCGAATGTATGCCTTACCAAATGTCAGAGGGATAGTGTATACCATTTCTACTACACATTCAACATATGTTTTCACATGACGTGTTTCGCATTCATCTTTCTTCGCGGCCTGGTCGTTTACTTTTTTGCACATTCCCTTCAACTTGACTGGAGCTGAGAAAACTACTCAGCTCATGCCTCACACCAATATTCTTTAATTTATGGGCTGCTTTGTGAATGTATGGGGCCACTATCGGCTTTTGGCATGTTTTTTGGATTCTATGCTTTTCTTTCGTTTCATCTCTTTTAGAATGCTTTCCCCAACTGATACCAGCACGCAGGCTCGGTAGCTGCTTCTTGTAGGCGCTGTATCTGCATGTTAAAGCAAAGATAATGATCTCTCTGGGTCTCGTGCCACGCGACCGCGTGCAAGAAGACGCAGAGAGGCCATTCCGCTCACCGCATTTTAAACGAAGGATATCTACGAGCGTCGTCTGGTCGACACTTGCAGCGAGTTGCTCAAAAACAAAGGCGAAACAAGTGTAATATTTTTTTAGTTGACGCTTGTCCTGTGTATACCTGCGAATCCTTTTCGAGCGTCCTTCTATGTTATTCAGCTGGAAGCTGCAAGTATCGAGCTGCTTGTCGATCTTTATGTGACATTTCGAATTTCTTGCTCTCGCAATCATTGCTTCGCCTTTGCGGCGAAACTGTGACTTTTTTTATGTAGTGCGCTTCAGGCAGTTCATGCTAGATCTTTGTCTTTGCCCTGCCCAGAATGCTGGTTTGGCTAGACAGAGGCTCAGAACCGTCCGCCGCGGTGGATAGTGCCTAGGGAACTCGAGAGCTGACGCGAAGGTCCAAGGTTTGATGGCGGCCGCGGTGGTCGCATTTCGTGGGAGGTGAAGTACTAGGCGCCTGGGTACTGTGTGATATCAGTGCACGGTAAAGTCCCCCAGATGGTCGTAGTTACCGGAGCCCTCGACTACGGCTTCCGTCGTAATCATATTGTCGTTTTGGGACGTTAAATCCTAGATATTAAAACCAAATATTTGAGGCTCCAACCGTGGCATTGCTTCACATGCAATTCTAGCTTGTCGCATGTGCCCGATCGCACTCGCTGCGCATGATTTCTGACGCGTTCATTAGAACACTCCTCCGTCAGGCCGATATAAACATTTCTGCTCTTCGTTGGCATTGAATAAACTGCCCCCTCGATGCATTTTGCGGAGACAGTTCGGAGACACTTTGGCAGGTTGCAGCGCATTTAAAACGACAATTGTTATAACTGACAATTGCGATGAACAGTTTGCACGAAAAAAAAAGCAAAATGGTGGACGGTAGCCTATTACGAGAAATCTATAATATCGGGTGGGACATGCCAACGAACATCAGTGATAAGGATGACAAAACTAGCAATTTTTCAGAAACGCTTGAAAATTTTGACGCTTTCACAGGACAGCCACAATATCTGTAGAGACAATGTATGGCAGTTCCCAACACCGAAACACTACCAAGTGTAAATTTTTCAGTCAAATGACATGTCCGAAAGTCCCTTCACAGAAGCATATCCCACTACTGCGCGGTAGTGGATTTCAAAAGCCAGGTTTGCCGCATTGCCAACGCGCAACGTAAACGTTTGGAGACAAATCATTTCGAAAACAAACGTCAACGTTCGGAAATGAAACGTTCGGAAGTTGAAATTTTGGTGCGAGTTGGACTAGATAGCGTCCAACTCTCATACCGGCGTCAGACGCGCAATTTTGATCGTCAATACGGCCGATCGGGATGCGACTTCTTGACCGGCGAAAACCATGTTTGTTGGTGCTTCACGGCGCAGCCTAATCATAGTCAAGTTTTGCGCAGACTTGAGCCAAATCGCGATTACGGAGACAGATCGCCATACACAAATTGCTATCGTCTTGATCCCGATAGGGCCTAATCGCGATTCAAGGCAACCGTGTAGCAGCAACTGATCTAGATTGAGTCTAATACGGTACGGTCCCGATCGCAATCGAAATTGCCCGTGTAACACCGGTATCAGACTACGCGAGACGCACAACAAACAGCTGCGCAACGAGTGGGGCGACTTACAACAAGGCAACGTATGCGTTCGCCAAGAGAGCCGCATGGCAACCACGCTCTTGCCTTCCGAAACCGATGAAGTCATAGCAAGATCGAAGAAACTGACGAATGCATACAACACGATCGACACAGCTCGGCAACATTTCGACCGTAACACTATACGCAGGTAAACACCGGAGCGCCCCAACAGTAACAAGTGCGACTTTTGAATATATATATATATATATATATATATATATATATATATATATATATATATATATATATATATATATATATATATATATATATATATATATATATATATATATATATACATGTATATATATATATATATACATTCGCAGGAGATTCTACTTAATCTTTTAAAAACATTGGCACTGACTGGCGATGGCTTTCCATGTGCACCGGTTGACTTAGTTGACTCAGTAGTCAGCGCTGAAAAGAAGTGTGAAACATCACGCGGTATGTTGTCACATAGCCACTCTTACAATGACAAAACATTAACACACAGTGCAGCCTCGTTTATTCAATAAACATAGTGCTCGCGACTCTCCCGGATATGCCGCAAGTGCTCTCACTGAAAAGCTGCGTCTTCATTGCGCCCAATAGGGGCACTAACAGTGTCCAGCCGCGAACTGAGTGGCCTCGGTGCAGGCAGCTTCATCAGTCACCACATCCGGATTGCAGAGTTGGTCCTTGACATAAGTAGCTATCTCGCAGTCGGCGTCCTCTGCTCCAGCCTGAAAGGCCACTGGAAAAACAAAAACAAAATAAAAGACAGTAAGACGTAGGCGTAATCTTCACAACTTAGGATAAAGAAGGATTTCGAACACTTTATGTGCATATATTTATTAGACGGCCGACAAACAGGCGAACTTTTGTATGTAAAATGATTAGAAAATATATTTAGAGACATTC
>JALIZH010032299.1:0-21730 GCA_030522465.1 Rhipicephalus appendiculatus
GCAGTTAAGAAAGCGCGCCTGAATTTCTTGTGCCACTTATCGGCAAGTACCAGAAATATTGGAAGCTTTGCTGTGCTTTAGGAGGTGGGATTGCACATATCATTGCATAGTGAAGCCAGGAGTGAGTTGTGAATAACAACGTTGATGTGCTGAAGGCCTTTGCAGCCTTTGCGTTCACTGTGCATTCACTGTGCACCAAGACAAAGGCTTCACTATCTTGCATACCATACGGAAAGATTAAATTGAACTGTGGGATCACGATTCAAGAAATAACGTGCATCTGCTCTTAAGGATCAGTTTGTTCTAATTAGGTTCACCACGGATTACCAGGCAGACACCTCGCACACAACTGACCATATTGTCTACAGGGACTGTTGTATTTTTGTGTGTGCATGCATGTGTGTGTGCTATGATGGTTGATGTGCTATGGTGGATCATCAGTTCAATCATAAGTCTTCAGAGCTGATTGAATGCAGTGACTGTAGTGGCATACTTTCCAAGTCGACATATATTAGTTAGATGTTTTCAGAAGGTGGCATCATCTTTTCGTTTTGAATTTTATCGGTGCATTTGATGACGTCATTAATGACGTGTGGTGAAAAAAGGAGCTTAATGTATTCCACTGAGTCAGTTGAAAATATGAGAGTGTACATGATATGAGAGCGTACATGAAAAAGGCAATTGCCACATGCCACTATTTATTCTCCCAGTTTGTTCCAAGTTTTACGGCATGTTTTTGTACCGTGTACAATAGAGTCTGCTTCCAGGAAATTGCTCTGTGAATGGTGCAATGTCCTAGCCAATATGCTACAAACAAGAATTTCATTTTACTGAGTCGTAATCATTATTTACTGATAAAACGATGAATCACAAATATAACAGGACGTAGACACTCAAACTTATATTGCATATCAAAACTGCATTGCATGTAGCTCTTGGAACTGATAACTGCTTCTCTTTTAGTTCATTGTTCGTAATGCATTTTATTCTTGTCTCTTTTTAGGTACAAGTCTCTAAACATCGCAGGAACCTGATGCCACTGTTGGATGGATAAGATTGTTTTTCAACTCGTGCAGCATTGCTTATTTTTATTGTGTCATTCTCTCTGTATTCTTGTGATGGGTTTTTTTTAGTAGTCTGTGCATTTCGTATGAAGTTTGATGTGACTGATCTTTTATTAAGCTCACGTGTTTGATCTTTTCCTAGGTTCTCGTAGATTCACATGACATTATTGATTATTATCCATTTTCTATGGGCATGCCTAGTGCGGTTCAAATATTAACACCTACACGTGCTTTGATTATAAGCATTAGCTAATATTAGTGTAGCTGATGAAAGAGAAGATGTTTGCTGAATAATGCTCCTTTATAATTGCAGGCTCTTGCTTTTTAAATATATTTTGTGGATCCCTTGCTTCATTTGGAACTTTTTTTTGTCTTTATCAAACAGATCCTGGTTCATTTGTCCTCATTGCTTACTACACATTTGTGAATTAAAGATGTTTTTTGTTGTACTTTTCCTTGTAAACAGCATTAGCATATATGTCACATGTATGAAAATATTGCAGTTGAGAAACCAGGCAAACATGTGACATGGAATGTATTGTAATTATATGTGATTGTCTATTGTAGCACACAATCTCATGAGAATCTATGCTTCAGATATGAAATTGCCTCGACTTCATTTGGCTACTGAGGTCATAGTCAAAACATGTTGTAATATTCAGGTATTACTGCTCATGGTACAGCCCTCCCTTAGTTTGTTGTCACGTAAAGAGTTTACAGGGTGTCTACCGACCGGGCAAACAGGGAATTCTCAGGGATTTCTGATAGTCTGGAAAAACTCAGCGACATTGTGCTCTCATCAGGGAAATTCCCTGCAGATTCATTTTAAGGGAACAAAAATTTCGGTAACGCTGGCTTGATATTTTGTGAACGAATTTTTTCAATAATTCTGCGAATATTACAGTATTCGAATTCGCTTCGATTCGAATTTAAATTATTGAAAATTTCGAAGTATTCGAAATGAACGAATAGGTTAGTCCGCATGTGACTCTCTGTAAAGGTGGTTTCACTGCCGCGAAGTGGTGCGAAGCCGTGAAAGCACCTATCCAGGTGCGAATTAGTTTGCACGCAATTTTCTTATAAAGCTGGTTTCACTGCAGTGAAGGTGTGCGAAGCCGTGAAAACACCTATCCAAGGGAAATGCACACTGCCGCGAAGCCCCACTTCAAGGTTAAACAAACATATTACCCTCACATCGATTTATAATTTTTTAAGTTTAAAAGCTTGTTATACCGGCTTATATGCTCTAAGTATAGTAAATTCTAAAACGTAACATATTTTACAGCTAATCACTTGCATTCTACCGAAAGTCAAATCCTGCTACTATTGAAAGTTGTTTCCACTTCCATTGAAAAAAAAAAAGCATTTGCACAGTCCTTGTTTCGATTTTAAAAAAAATATTGTACAGGTTAGTTAGGTCATGACAAATATGCCCATTTTTCTTTATAATGTATGATATATACTATACGAATTCGATTCGAAATTATTCAACGAAAATCACTATGCGCTTTAATTTGTTTCGAACCTAAAATTTACTATTTGCACAAGCTTACATTTTTCAAATCGCGTGGCCCCTGTGGCTGCGGGTGAAAGGGCTCACCTCGTTGCTCTTCTCGACTTCTGAGCGATGAAATCGGAGAGCATCCTGCTGATGCATGCCATGTAGGAACCATGAACCACGGCACATCGTATCGTGCTCTGTTATGTGACGCATTCGTTGTTGCGCATGCTGTGCTTTAGCGCCTGATATGGTGTTTTTGCTATCGCTGCATGACAACCAATTAAGCATGAGTAGTCATAGAGGTGGTAGCAGCAGATGTAAAGAGCTCTCAGTTATCATGCAAACAATCGCAATTGTTCAGTAAGCGGATGTTCCCTAAAGGCTGGTATCTTGCAAGCAGTTCTGATCGGCGACAAAACAAAAGCCGCTGTTTGTTGGTGGATACCGGAAAGCTCTCGCACCCTGTGACACTGAGCTTCGAAGATATTATTTGGGATTCTGTGGCGAATAGAATAAATTTCCAGGCGAGACTAATTGCAACCAACAGGCGTGTTTACCGTAAGGAGGGGAGGAGGAATAAACCTTATGTAGGACCAGAAATTTGAGTTGCGTGGCCTAGGGGCCCACGTGGGGCGTCGAGGTCTTGCCTCTTCGCCGCCTCGCGGGCTTGCTGAGTGGCCCATAGCTGACCGTAAGGGAAAGCTCTTTTTCTTTATTGAGGGCACTGCTGAAACAAGTCTTAAGCAGTGAACCAATATTTTTTGGAGCCGCAGCTCGCAGTCACTAGCTGCACCGCTGCTTAAGCACAATGGGGATGTTTTGCAGCATAGAATTGCAATACTTGCTTCAATTGTAATAGTTGCTTCAATCTTTGGAGGGGATGAGGAGACGGCTCATACCTTTGCAAGTGTGGAGCTCTGGTTGCAAAGTTTCCATGGAAGATATAGATCACTTCTCCTGCTGGAGTGGCCAAGGTTTTTGTAGTAGTGGGCTTCTATCACTGGCACAGCCAGGCCCCCCAATGGGGGGGGGGGGAGGTTTGGGAGGTTCAAACCCCACCTATTTTTTAGTTCGCATGTGCACAAATACATGTCCCTAGCAAAAATCACCTATAGAAAAACCAATAGCCTATCGGATTATTGAACATATTGGTCTATTGGTATCGTATCGGTCTATAGGTGCTATTGGGGTGTATTAGACCTCTATTGGTCTATTAGTGTATTTCTCTATTGGCGCTCTATTGGCCTATTGGCGTATTAGTAGTGTATTTGTCTATTGGCATTCTATTTGTCTATTAGTACTGCAATTGTGTATTGGACCTCTATTGGCCTATTTCGCTATAATGGGCATTTGAGGACTGCAACATAGCAGTGCCTCTATAAAACGAAAAATTTCCATTTGAAGGGAGACATGTATTATATTCATAATTACTACATGATAATTTCATCAAATCGGCGATCTTCCCCGCAGCAAGCTTTCCAAGCATGCTATGCTTCCTTGTTTGAACACATGCCACTGCACCGCTTCTCCAGGTAGTGCCTGAAAAAAAAAAGAACAAATATAAAATACCAGGAAGTAAGAAGGAAAATTTTTAGAAGTGCTGCTGAAAGAAAAATGAATCTTTAGAAAATAAAAAGAATGTGCAGATACAAAATACTGTAGAATCAGCATAAGGAAAATTCCGATGAGCTGGCAGTAGGTAACAGCTTAACATGGTAGGGACGGAAATTGTCACATCTGTACAGCAGATTCGATTATGCCTGTCCCAGACCCAAAACCACAGTCATTTGTGTGGACTTTGGACACTTGTGGGTAAGGCGAAACGGCACTAGCACCACACCGATCCCAGCGTCTGAGCTTCGGGACGTCACACAGAAAGCTTTAAAGAAGTGTCTCTCTACTGAAACCATGTATGCTGCAGAATCTTGTTCAGTGGAATGACTGTTAATTAATGATGGGACAGCCGCACAGGATTTTTGTTGGTAATAAGCTTATTCGCTCTCCAGTAAATGTGTTATTGAGAGTGAACTACGACATGATTACATATTTTAGTCTTTCTGAATTATCACGAAAACAAGGCGCAAGTCGATAGCGTGCATCTATGCCAGCGTCTGTATTCGCACTGTCCGCGGCCTATAGGTGGCGCGCGAAGTAAACCAACATGGCGGTCCGGAGGAGGATAGCGAGCGCACAGCGAGGGAGTAGGAGGGCATGGAAGCGTGTTGTAGAACTTGTTTTCACAAATGTAATGACACCAGGCCGCTTTCATTACGCGGCATCGCGTTCCACATTGAAATAGATTACAATTACGCGCAAAGACAGGGGGAAATGAGCACAAATTTGTAAAACAACCATCCATATGGTGGCGAAGACGAAGCAGCCTCAGCACAATTTGCGAGCATCGAGTGCCTCTTCATTCTCGGCTCCACTGACCCGCTTATGTCCACTGATGTCGAGTCGATTTTCCGTGAATAAATGTTGCGACGATACACACCATCTGCGGCTGCCATGCCACTCTCTACCAATTAAACAGCGGCTGCATTATTTCATGTAGTGTGACGCAGCACGCGCACTTGGTGTCTTGAAAAGTGTCACGGGCAGTTTTCAAATAAGAAGGGGTTGAAACACACCATCTATGCCATACACAACGCTTTGTCACTCGCGAAAACAAATTGCTTCAAGCTGTAATGTGGTGAAGGAATTCTGTTATCTCTCGGCAGTTGGAGATGTTTTTAAACTTGAATGAATTCGACCACGTGAATACAATGGTAGGATTTATTTATCATGAGCATTAAGCTGGGGGGAACAGATCATTCACTGGTGTCGCCAGTTTTGTAAGGAAATTTTTGCAGTCTTATTAGGAAGGATACATGTTTATCGGCTGAAGGTGGGGCGGGTGGCGGAAATTAGGAAGCGCTCAGGAGATACTAACATATATCGGCTTGTCTTAACAATAATACAAGATTCGACCAAAATGGCTTCGTAACATCGGACAGCTGATTGTTGAATGGTGCTCAGAACAGAAAAATTGCACTAAAACGTTGAAAAAAAACGTTGCACTAAAACGTTTTCTATTTGCACGTGTCCAGTTCCTGCTTTCTTTTTCTCCCACCTCCGCTTCTTGGGATGGCATACAACCAACCGTAGTGAAGTGGTGCAGGCTTGCTTACAGATTACCACACATCCGATCACCATGCATTTTACATTGGCATATTTCACTAGAAAGAAGGTGGGAATATTTTTGCTGAGAACCTGGTTTGCGTACGAAGCACGGCGCCCGTACGTTGGATATTTCCACTCCAGCGCGGAAAAGGCTAACAAAAGCTCTTTGCATTCATGGCAGGTGTTGGCAGGGGCTGCACTAGCCCCGTGAAAGTGCTGCGTCGTCTGCAGTCTTGGGCAGTAACTAGTTACTAGTAACGCGTTACCGGTAACTAGTTACTTTTAAATTAGAGGAACTTGTAACTGTAACACTGTTACTTTTTTACACGGTAACTGTAACGGAAAATACCGTTACAGTTACTTCTGTTTTTATAAAAAAATTATACTCGTTGAACTCGCTGAAAGCCGATGTTAAACGCTTTTCACGTTTTTGCACTTTGTTTTTTGCCTTTTCCTCTCCGCGGTTTAGGAGAAGAGGTCGCTAAGAAAAATATCTTCCCTGCAGAAGACCATGTTGGGAGTTTACTTTTAAACTACATGTCCCAAATCAGTCATGTCGCAACTGAACCGCTTGCCAACTTCCCGTCCCCCCGCCCCTTGTTTTTTAGGGGGGGGGGGTTGTACCCATTTTGTCACTTCAGCTTCTAGCTCTGTTTTTAGTGTGCCGGTGGAGTATTGCTTCGTCCGAGGCGCCGAGCTAATAGTGTGTGACAGGCGGTTACAAAACTGCAGGGCGAAATGACTGAAACCCAGAAGTGCCGTGAACTAGTGAATCAACTTCAAACTTCTGTGTAACGGTGAGAATACGGCCAATGTAGCTCTCGCTAGAAAAATGAGCCGACGTCGATCAGTCCATTAGTCACACACGTCCTTACAAACGTTCGATAGGGAGTCGGTTGCTGTTGCAAGCCGATGGATGGATGGATGGTGGAACTTTATTAAATATAGTCCTGAGAGACGCGACTAGCGCGCAGTGGGCTTCTCCCACGTTGGGACGGGCAGGCTTAGCCTGACCGCCGCATCGTGGGCTCTCTGGACGGCCCAAAGCTGATCCCCCCTTGTTGGGGCTTCTGATGGCGGAGCTCCACTTGGCTGGGTCGGCTTGTTCACTGCCCAGTAACGAGGGGGCATCGCCAGAGCATATGCTCTAAGTTAGCTACTTCCCCACAAAGGGGACACGAACTTCTAGTGTAAGTATCCGGGCAAATTTTGTGAAATAAGGCCAGATTTGGATATGAATCAGTCTGCAGGAGTCTAAGCGTCATGGCCTGGGCTCTGTGTAGTTTTATGTGAGGAGGGGGGTAGACCCTCCTGCTTAGGTAGAAGTGCTGCGTAATTTCATTGTATGTGGTGGGCTGATCTCTATTGTCCAACGTCGTGGGCTGGGCAGAACCTCCGTGGGCGCGGAACGTCATACCTCGCGCCTTGGAGTGGGCCAGCTCGTTGAGGTTGGTGGGGCCTCCTTCAAAATGACCCATGTGAGCAGGGAACCACGTTAAGATGTGGTTAGCGATGTCTTTTTCACCGAGAATACGGCGTGCTTCCTTGGCGATTTCGCCGACGGCGAGGGCACGGACGGCTGCCCGTGAGTCGCGCGCTTCTCGTCGAGGAGAGCGACGGCGATGGCCACCTGCTCGGCAGCGCTCGAGGAGGAACATTCAATCGATGCGGCGTTGATGACCGAACCAGCTTGGTCGACCGAGACCACTGCGTATTTGTTGCTGTTCCCGTACCGGGCCGCGTCGACAAAACAGCTCTCCCCAGGGACCTCTGCTACACTGCGGAGGATCACCGCCGCCCTGGCCCGTCTTCTTCCCGTGTTTCGCAGCGGGTGCATATTGCGCGGAATGGGGGGAAACGATGATTTGTTCACGTTGTCTTCTTGGCAATCCCTGGTAATTGTCATCCACTGTGGTCGACGGGATACCCATGGCCATCAGGAGTCGCCTCCCAGCCTTCGTGCCCGAGAGTCTGATGACCTGTGCCCTCTCCTGTGCCTCCGCAATCTCCTCGAGCGTATTGTGCATTCCCAGCTGGAGGAGTCGTTCCGTCTGCGTGTAGTTCGGGATACCAAGAGCGCTCTTGATGCCTCTCCGGATCATGGCGTTTAATTTATCCCGCTCAGCCCTCCTCTAGACATGCATGGCCGCGACGTAGGTAAAGTGGCACAGTAAGAACGCGTGGATAAGCCTGACCAGGTTGTCTTCTGCAAGACCACTGCGTCTGTTGGCGACCCTCCTGATAAGGCCGATGGTGCTGTCAGTCTTTTTTGCGAGTCGGAGGATCGTTTGGCCATTGGTGCCCGACGACTCCACGATCATACCGAGGATGCGGATCGACGCGACCCTAGGGATTGTGTCCCCACTCTTCGTATGCAGGTTAATGTCGCTCTTTGCCAGGGGCTTCCAGTCTTTTGGCTTGCGTCCCCGCCTGCTGGGTCTATACAAAAGCAGCTCTGATTTACTCGGTGAGCACCTGAGGCCCGTGTCCTGCAGAAATGACTCTGTGTAGTCGATGGCTTCCTGGAGGGCAGATTCAATGTGCCCATCGCTGCCTCCAGCACACCAGATCGTTATGTCGTCCGCGTAAACAGTATGTCCGATGCCTTGAATCTTGCGCAGACCCTCCGATAGACCAACCATGGCGATATTGAACAATAGCGGTGAAATCACGGACCCTTGCGGGGTGCCCCTATTGCTCAGTTCCATTTTGTCCGTTTCGATCTCGCCGACCTTGAGCAGGGCGCTCCGTCCCTCGAGGAAAGATCGAACGAAAGCATGGAAGCCCCCCCCCCCCCCCTCCCCCCCCAATCGCTTTCGTTCATGAGCCGGCATCGTCGCATGTTTAGGCCAGGGGTCGGCTACCTTTTGAGGCGGACAGCCAAGTTGCATAAAGCCGACACAGCGGGGGGGGCCAGACGGCTAAGCGGGGTGGAGGTATTTGCAGACAAAATGTAGGAATTTGCCGAATCGACAATAGTTAGCAAAACTGCATCAGAAATCATGTTTATTTTCATTATGCATGTCATAAAGTAGCAATCAAACATAGGTTACTAGGTTAAAACGGCCATGTCGACCTTCAGATAGGAAGGACAAAAGACGGGGGGTGGGGGGGTGGACATCATGCCGGGGGGCCGCCTATTAGTGCGCCGCGGGCCGCAGGTTGTCAACCCCTGGTTTAGGCCAAAGCTATGCCCTGTTCAGCACTGTTTAACAAGCTCCGTCTAAGAATGCGTTGCATGGTTGTCTTTAGCAACTTTTCCTGATCCTTTCCTGCCCATTTCGCCGATGTAATTATGTCGCTTCGCTATCCGCGTATCGTACTTAGATGATCCCGCACTGATCGTTATCAGGTGGGCGGTCCTTGGGTTTCGCGAACACATGTCCTAAGCTATCGAAGGGCTTAAAACCGGTTTGTTTGTTTGCCCAGCAGACGTAAAGCTTTCCGAACAGGGTCGGATACACCTTGAAGAACATAAGGAATAGACTCAATGGACGTCGTCTTCACTCGCTGCGCACTCTCCGGCCGCTCCTCTTCGTACGTTTTTATTAAATAAATTCTATCATTTGGTATGTAATCTATTACTTATTTTATAGGGTAACGTCAAAGTAACGACGTTACTTTTTCGCGGTAACTGTAACTGTAACAAGTTACTTTTGGAAACTTGGTAACTGTAACTGTAACAGAGTTACTTTTTTGGCTTAGGTAACTGTAACTGTAACACTGTTACTTTTTACTGGTAACGTGCCCATGACTGGTCGTCTGTTGATCCTCCTCGAGGAATTTTTCTCTCTATCCGCTGTGCGGCGCGACCATCTACGGACAGTGCGAATTTGCGAACAGCCCACACAATGTTGAAAAGTGTTGTACTGGAGAGCGGGAAAACTACTGGAACAAAAGAATGGGGCAAAAAATTTTAGCGGGGGGACGCGCTTTGATGGCTGGAAGATGCACGAAGCAACTTTTACATGTCTAGAAAATATATAAAAGCAGTTCACTTACCTAACAGCGGCTGCGCTCGGAAGAAAGCATCTTCGTGGGCATCCTCAATGTTAGGCATCCTGTCCGCACACTCGGTAACACTAACTGCTGTTCTAGTCCGAGGCGGTTTTAGCACTGTAATGTGCAACTTCTTTGACGTTCATGAGTAACCTAGCATCGTCGTCGCGATTCCACGCGTACGTTTCTGTGCAAACTTCTAAACACTTCAAAACCAACAAACGTCGTGTACGACCACGCCGGCACCGGGCGCGGGGACTGGTGGCGCCTCTTTCGGTGGCGACGGGGAACTAATGGAATGGGAGTGCCGAAACGGGCGCAGGCGCTTGCTGCGGGGGCGCGGGGCTGGACGTTCGTTTCTCTTCATTGTGCTCTCGTCGCTTGTGTCGTGCGCTGCCGAAATCTACGTGTGCGCGAAGACTGAAGATTACAATATCTTAAGGGTCGGCGAAAGATCGAAAATAATTGGAAAACATAACAGGAACGGGGGGCGTGCAAAACTACAACTGAGGAACAAGTGCAATCGGCGAAGCATCCAGTAAAGACGAGAAGGGAATGGAAGACGTACGCTCCATTTTTTTTAATGTTAGGGGACAATTTTAACGTATAGACAGAATAACAAAGTATTAGGAAAAATTCGGCAGATGTGGGAACCGATTTTATGCGAATCAGCGAGTCTATGCTGCATTTGTTTTTTAGCTTTAAGTCACGCGTAACGAGGTGTATCGACGTGTTTTTGTAGATGGAGTTGTGTGCACATAGTGTGCTTAATAAGCATGCCGACTACACTGACGTTTAAAGGCTAACTTGTGGTCTGACGTAATGTTAGCGCTCATGTTAGAGAACAGACGTCAGTGTTATTGAAACGAAGCGCACGCTACGTTGCGATTCACAATTCGTGCCGATGCTGTGAATATCGTATACGCGTAGCGTTGATCAGAGCATAGGCGTGCGCACGAGGGGGGGCAGAGGGGGCGGCCGCCCCCCTAGTCACCTGAGAGCGGGGGGGCGCAAATTCTGCCCCATACATTGACTTAATAGGAAGGGGGGGGCGCTGCGATGAATTTTCGCCCCTCCCTGCCCCCCCTGAAGGGGAACCCTGCGCACGCCTATGGATCAGAGTATTGTTCCGGGTCGAGCAACGCTTGAATATAGCTTGCAGATTCATAGGAGCACATATGTAATGTTTATCTGACGGTTATAAAAGCGGAGCCAACATTGAAATCAAAGGGGTACATAGTAGCACAATCTTAGAAAATAAAGACACGCGAAAACAAGTACGAGGGAGCGCCCGACCTTTCTGCTCCCTCCTACTTCTTTTCTCGTGTCTATTTTCTAAGTTTGCGCTACTATGTACCCCTTTGATGTTAACCAACTCGCCCAACAAGAAGTCTTAATAAAACCAAGATTGGCGTTAAGCCGACGTAACGTCTGTTTCATATGAGTACATGAGTAATGTTTATTACCTTGTCATGAAATTAGATAGCCAGCACTGCAACCACAATTGACGTTGGTTGCACCGACATTTTCTTGCGCATAGGATCTTTTCAAAAGTAATTTCAAGTCATGGCTTGGCTCTGTGGTAGAATATTTGATATCCGCTCAGAGTACCTGGTTTCGACTCCTGCTGGGATCCGGATTTCTATTCTTTGCATACGTCGGGTTCACGTGGCTGATGCCGGATTTTTTGGACATGCACCCGCTTAAATTATCAATGTCTGTTCTCGCCGTTCCTGGGTCGATCCACTGTGAATCACCTGTGCCTCATACCAGCATCCCGCGGCCCGTGGTATACGCTCGGTATGTGCCGCACGTGACTGGAAAGATTTTCGCGCTACTCATACCACCATATCACAACCAGACAGCCATGTTCGTCTTATTTTCGTACCCACCTATGCCAATTTTGGTTAATGTCAACTTAAGGAGGCGACCACGAGAGCGTCAAGACGTAGGCGGCTAGATAGAGAAATAGAGGCATTTATAGATAGAGATAAGAAATGCTTTGCGTTGAAAATAGAAATAGGAATGGGATACCTAGATCTAGCTCCACATCGTAGCTTATCGCACTGAACTTCGTCTGCGGGGTGCACTTGCAAAGCAATTTGCAGTCGTTGTCGCTTTTATATTCCTTGATGTCAAGCACGTGGCCAGCTTCGTGGAAGCGGTGACCCTTCTCTAGAGCAAACGCATGAAAACGCGTACGCCGGCTAGTCAAGCCTTGAAAGCCGCAACGCAATGTAACTGGCATCGCCATTAGTGCACGTGCGCTGTCAGTACTCGCCTTCCCGCCATGAGCCCAACAGTGAGGAGCAGCGAGTTTGGCAGTTAAAATACAAAGGTGTTTATTTTACAACACTTTCGCCAATCGGGCCGGTCTCATTTGCAGTCCCGAAAGGGAGGAGGCATCGTGCCTCTGGTCCGCCTCCAAACGAAAGCAAACGCATAAAAGCACAGCACCACGCAAAGAAGCCTAGTCGACTGACGTTCTGACGGTGCTCCTGGGTGTGAATACATGAAAAGAAGATGTGTCATCCTTTCTTGATGACTTGGCGACCATTGAATGCTGCCACGACCGCAAACGACTGCGGGGGAGTCTCCCTGGAGCCCGACGAGTGGCCCCGTTATCTGAACACATGTCCGACAGTCGAACGCTTCGTGCTTTGTTCAAGAAACACTGTTGCTGCCGCTTCTCTTTGCCTTGGGCGACAAACGAAACAGCTTACAGCTTGCGATTGTCTAAAAAGAAACGCCGCCGCTACTACTTGAATACGTTGCCGAAAGTAGCAGAGCCTTCTCCGCGTCGTCTGCTTCACATGCCAGTGCTTTTGCTGCCGCCGCTAGGGGCGCTTTTCGGGAGGGGCGCCGCTGGCGCCGTACGACGGCCGCCCGGTGCCTATAGTGCCTAGAATATACTTCAAGCCAGTATATTCTAGGCACTATACCCGACCGAAAACATCAGCTACGGCTGTGGCTGGCTGTAGTCGGCTCGTACGCATGCTGGCTGGCTCGAGCGCTCGTGCCGTGACCATACCAAAAAACAAAATTTTATTTTCTTGCTATGTTATTGCAGTATTTTGCTCTCCTCAAATATATTCAGCTGCAGACACATTAGAAGATTATGAAAAGTGCAGCGAACCAAAATTTCAGCGGTAAAAATAAAAATAAAATGCAAGACATACAGCGCCCTCAGACGACATGATAGTTTTTTCAATTAGTTCTTCAAGCCTGTATCACACTGCATCTTTCGAATGTTAAATTTTACTCGTTTTAATTTGTGCTAGCGATGCACAGTAAGGGACCCCGGCGGTACAGTAACCTGCGGCGGCGAATGCGAACACGATGTTCACCATGCAAGCGCTCGAGCGAGCTCGCCTATGTACCGACAGGGGCGACGGAAAGAAACACGGAACAGCGCTGTTCGCATTTCTCTTCACCGCGCTCTTGGCTTGCTGGTAACAAGAAGACGCTAGTCTCGTTAATATGTATCACTGATGACTTGTATTTTTATTACCATCAAGGCTACAAGCGCTTGAAAAGTAATGCGACCAGCGGAGCGGGGAGACGTACTGTTTGCGTTTGTTATTCTGAGGACCGGCGTACTCGCCCACCGGCTGAAAATAACGATGTATGCATTCAAGCAGCACGTGACAATCTCTACCTTACACTTTGACTTCGATTATTTTATTGATAGCTTATTTTCCCACCCCGTTTGCACTTACAAGGAAAGCAGAATGCTGCTGGCTTTACAGCAATATCAAGTCCCCCAGCTGAAACATTACCTGCAGTAACGATCTTTTTTCAACTCCGTGATGACTTTCCCTATCTGTGAACCTTTCTTTTTTCGGGTCTCTCCAATAAATGTAATGCATAATCATAATCTAGAGTACAGAATGAAGTTTCTCAAATTCACAGGTGTGAAATTGTTTTGGTGACATTTGTGAAAAATATGGCTGCAATATTTTGGAACACCCTTATATAAAAATAACAGCTGTCACTTTGCTCATATATTGAACAAATAAAAACTCTATATAAAAATAAGAGCTGTCACTTATTGAACAAATCAAAATCTCCATTTTGATTGAATTCGCTAGTGACCCTGTAATTGAAATACATTTGGGTGGCCTTTTAATACCGTGCATGATATAACCCCGCAGTTATTTTACTCTGGTGGCAATTCGCACCTACTAGTTCTTTAAATTACATACACAGCTGCTACTTATTGGTTCTATTGGTGACAAATACGTCTCACCTATTAAAGCCTATCGGTGCCAATACGCGTCTACTGGTTCTATTAGTGACCAATAGCGGCCAGCTATATGTACCAATACGTATTTAGTGGTTCTATAGGAGACACATAGGTGTCTCCTATTGAACCCTATGGGTGCCAATACGTGTCTATTGGTTCTATAAGTGACAAATAGCTTACACCTATAGACCTTTTTAACGGGCGAGGAGGGCAGGTCTGGCAACAGCGCTTTCCTCCTTTCTGGCTCGTGCTCGCTGGCTTGGAGTGCGTGTGTTGACGCTGGGATGTGTGTCATGGTGTCATTGTCGAGGAATTTTTGCGTGTTGTAGGTGAACTTGCGGATTCTTTTCTTTTTCATTGCCATGCCGGCAAGTAATAAGTCAACAGGGAACCACTGTGCTGTTTTTGGGTGTAGTAACAACTACAGAAAAAGGACACTGCTGTCGGGAGAAAAATGCGAAGTGCATCGCCACACACGGAGTCTTTGCGGCTGCGCGCACTCTTCAAGTTAAATCGTTTTCCTGTTGACGAGGAGCAGCGGCGTTTATGGGTTGCAAGCCTAAATAAGAAAAACTGTGTGCCTTCCGCGTGTTCTCGGGTATGTTCAGAACACTTCCTTTCTGGCGAATGAAGCGCAATGGCCCCGATCGACGCCGATGCTCGAGCTCGGCTATGAACGGAAGGTACGTAGCCTACGGCTATTCCAACAATGACAATATTTTTATCCGATAAACAGCCCCATGTAACATTTCTATCTATCGCAGGTCAAAGTACCACGGCGACGAATAGTAAAGCAAGAGTTGGTGCCTACGAAGAAACGAAGCTAGAGTAGGTCGCCAAATAGTCTGTTGTGCAGAGACACACGGCGCAATTTCGATCGTGATCAAGCGCTATCTGGATTGAGTTGAAAAACAATCGAGATAAGTTTCAAGGCAGCAAACAAAGCCGTCCGTGCCATGAAATGGAACTAACCACTAAACGTCAACACACGGCTTCATGTAAGAGCGGTAGCCGATGCGACGGCGTGGCGTAAACAAATCGCGTTAGAAAAGCCGTTACCTACAGCGCGAGAAAAAAATTAACTGTGCCCTCGAAGTGTAGCTGCTCTTCCTGGAAAGGAAAGAGCTGAAAATATTGCGCGTTCTTCGAACAGAAAGTCAGTGCTGTAAATAAAATGCATCCACCAAGTGGAACTCGTTCGCGGCACCGTATAATCATACAATTGACTCTCAACGGCTTAAACCTACTGAAAACGCCTCACAGACTAATTCTCTAAAGAACCTGCACCCCTTCAATCGAAATTCACCGCGTCAGAACTAAAAAAAACGACTAAAACTGCGGCCGCACGTATACCTACCATGCAACCGTGGAGCTTCGCACATGCCAGAAGAGTTGCCAGACGAGAGATGGTGGCGCCCGCTAAGCAATATGGCGGCGCCCACGTTAAAAAGGTCTATAGGCACCTTATTGGTCTTACCGGTGACAATTAGATGAGGTCAATTGGTTTCTATTGGTGCCAATAGAATTCAAATAAGACCTATAGAGTTCCAATACGGTTCTGATAGAACCAATAAGATTTTTCTATAGGAGAAATAGAAAATTCTATTGGCATTTTTGCTAGGCGCATGAACAGATACAAATGCACCCACGAACATGATTAGTCCACTCCTGCCACCACCTCCCCGAAAGGAATTTGTAGCTACGCCCCTGGCTGCTGCAGCCTATATTCATTCAAAGTTCCAGTTTGTTGTTATCACATTAATTGCTTCGTCCTTGCGGTGAAACAGTGACTTTTTTTCTAGCGTGCAACGTACAGTATTCGATGTTGTGCATTTGTCGGACTGAGTGGAGAGCAAATGGTTCAGCTCAGTAACATGACAGCATCGGCGTTGCACTACTGTAGGGCAGTGTTGCAGAATGGGCACCTCCATTCCATTCCAATTCCATTCGGGGGGAATTAGAACTTGCCGTAATTCCATTCCTTTCAATTCCTCGGAATGGAAAAACTTAGCCCTTTCCCACTCAAGGAATGGCCGGGCAGTTCATTTCCATATTCCTGTAATTCCTCAACGTAGGAAAGGCATCTTGATAGTTTTATCGAGAGAATTAATGCCCCATAAAGCTGATGTCATCAGACGCATTAAAACTGTAAAAGTACGCAAAACACGTTACCAAGGTTGAGGGATATAGTAGCTTGGTGACATCTCGTGCAGTACAACCGCCCTACTAATTCGGATCCCGTATGGGCAGTTCTGCCACTACCTTGCATGGTCAGCATGTTTGAACGAATGGTGATGTTTTAATATTATTTGAGCTTAAATGTGTTAATACTAAAATGACGACATATCGTTGTTTTGTGCTGACAAAAGCCGTGTTCAAAAAGCCTAAGCACTTTTGCCACGCGTCTGGAGCGGTCGTGAATATAGAGAAAACTAAGGTTTGGTTAGTGGGGAACGAAACAGCCTAGATCTACCCCCCCCCTTACACCTTGTGAAAAAATCACAAGTTGTAAGGGGGGGTATGCTGCTGCCGGTGTTCCGCTCGACAGATACCAGCGGGATAGAGCCGCGGTTATGCACCAACTTTGGAGCAACACAGTCTATTTGTAGTTAGGCACGTTGCTTATAAATGTACATGCTTGTAATAAGCCAAGCCATTTTAAAAATAGAGGTTTATTCCTAAATTTGAGGCTCTGACTTACTAATGTTTGAAGTTTGAAAAACAGGCGTAGACGAAAACGCGCTCAATGTTTGGAAAAAAAACGTTATTTCATTCCCGTTCCATTCCGTGCAAAAGACACTTTAAATAAATTCCCATTCCATTCTTCCAAGTATTGTCCCCATTCCATTCCGGGGTCGCAAAAATGTAGAATGGTTCCGAAGTCATTCCGATTCCAGAGTCGCAACTCCGCAACACCCAACATTTTGATAACAAGCAGCGGCAGCCGAAGGTGCAATTAATTGCACGGTGCGTCAAACCTGCAATTATTTCGTCCTTACGCTGGCTGCACTGGTGCAGCATCAATTCATGGTCCCAGGATCTGAGGTTCCACAAAGCCAATCTTTTTTCGCGTAGAAAAAAAAGGAGCTTTTCAGACAGCCGAATAAGTCTAGTATTCTTGCGGCATTTTCAGTGTAAAAATGAATCCTTCGGCAATTATACTTTGCATGAAAAGACTAAATTTAGTTAATGAAGTTTTGATACAACAACATAAATTGCCCATTTAACTGACTTCACTATATCGAGGTTTAACTGTACTCTACTATTGTAATGGGATTAAGTCAGTTTTATTTTTTAATGTGCATACTAGAGAGTGACATCATCTTGCAACATGGTGTCAGCCCATTTTGACAAAAAAAATTGTTTCTCTCAGGGAATTTTAGCAAAATCACTCGGGGAAAACGTGGAAAACTCAGGGAATTTTGAAATGTCAACTTGGTAGACACCCTAGTTTATATTCTACAACATTTCACTGCTATCTAAATCAAACCAGTCAGTCACATACTTGTGCACTGGACAGATCTTTAAAGCTTGACATGCTCTGCTCTTTGCCATTTCAATATTATGGCCACCAGGACTGCTTTTGATAAGGGTCTCCCGCTAAAGGGAAATGTGTGAATGCGAAGCAGCGGAGAGATGGTTAGCTTCAGCAGGAGGTTGTGTAATTTTATATTGAGACGATGAATGAGAATGTATAAGAGAAGGGAGAGAATGTGGTGGTTGCGTGTTTATTTATTTAGAGACCGTGTGCGATTCCTAGCGTCGGTGCACGGGACGTTTTGAAGACGACGGCCTTGTGGTCGGTGAAGTGTAGTGTCAAGGGTTGCTTTTCCAGAGTTTTCATTCTGAAGTTTGCAAAGATCAGGTCTATGCACGATGCCCTAATCGTGATCAGTCGTTTGTGGTCGTAGGAAATGCATCCCAACGAGTACACTAGCATGTGGTGGACCAGCCCATCGTTCGTCGTTATATCCACGTTGAAATCAGCCGCAAGTACGATGGGAGAGTGTCTGTATGTCTTCGTGTATTGCAGTCATGGGCACGTTACCAGTAAAAAGTAACAGTGTTACAGTTACAGTTACCTAAGCCAAAAAAAGTAACTCTGTTACAGTTACAGTTACCAAGTTTCCAAAAGTAACTTGTTACAGTTACAGTTACCGCGAAAAAGTAACGTCGTTACTTTGACGTTACCCTATAAAATAAGTAATAGATTACATACCAAATGATAGAATTTATTTAATAAAAACGTACGAAGAGGAGCGGCCGGAGAGTGCGCAGCGAGTGAAGACGACGTCCATTGAGTCTATTCCTTATGTTCTTCAAGGTGTATCCGACCCTGTTCGGAAAGCTTTACGTCTGCTGGGCAAACAAACAAACCGGTTTTAAGCCCTTCGATAGCTTAGGACATGTGTTCGCGAAACCCAAGGACCGCCCACCTGATAACGATCAGTGCGGGATCATCTAAGTACGATACGCGGATAGCGAAGCGACATAATTACATCGGCGAAATGGGCAGGAAAGGATCAGGAAAAGTTGCTAAAGACAACAATGCAACGCATTCTTAGACGGAGCTTGTTAAACAGTGCTGAACAGGGCATAGCTTTGGCCTAAACCAGGGGTTGACAACCTGCGGCCCGCGGCGCACTAATAGGAAGTATTCACACGACGTCATCCGCAAGGGGCGCTAGCGTGGCAGTCGCCATACTCGTGGTCTCGCGCGTGAAAGACATCGTCGGACTAGTACCAAAGTTCTCAGCAGCGCGGGTTATGGTGATATTTTTCTAAGAAAACAGCTTAGGAGGTGCAGTGCTGCCAAAAATCAGGCTGTCATATGCCGGATCGCTGAAGGACCACGGCTATGGCGGCACGCACGCTGACGCCACCTGGCGGGAAAAGCTCAGTGAATACCTCCTATAGGCGGCCCCCGGCATGATGTCCACCCCCCACCCCCGTCTTTTGTCCTTCCTATCTGAAGGTCGACATGGCCGTTTTAACCTAGTAACCTATGTTTGATTGCTACTTTATGACATGCATAATGAAAATAAACATGATTTCTGATGCAGTTTTGCTAACTATTGTCGATTCGGCAAATTCCTACATTTTGTCTGCAAATACCTCCACCCCGCTTAGCCGTCTGGCCCCCCCGCTGTGTCGGCTTTATGCAACTTGGCTGTCCGCCTCAAAAGGTAGCCGACCCCTGGCCTAAACATGCGACGATGCCGGCTCATGAACGAAAGCGATTGGGGGGGAGGGGGGGGGGGCTTCCATGCTTTCGTTCGATCTTTCCTCGAGGGACGGAGCGCCCTGCTCAAGGTCGGCGAGATCGAAACGGACAAAATGGAACTGAGCAATAGGGGCACCCCGCAAGGGTCCGTGATTTCACCGCTATTGTTCAATATCGCCATGGTTGGTCTATCGGAGGGTCTGCGCAAGATTCAAGGCATCGGACATACTGTTTACGCGGACGACATAACGATCTGGTGTGCTGGAGGCAGCGATGGGCACATTGAATCTGCCCTCCAGGAAGCCATCGACTACACAGAGTCATTTCTGCAGGACACGGGCCTCAGGTGCTCACCGAGTAAATCAGAGCTGCTTTTGTATAGACCCAGCAGGCGGGGACGCAAGCCAAAAGACTGGAAGCCCCTGGCAAAGAGCGACATTAACCTGCATACGAAGAGTGGGGACACAATCCCTAGAGGGTCGCGTCGATCCGCATCCTCGGTATGATCGTGGAGTCGTCGGGCACCAATGGCCAAACGATCCTCCGACTCGCAAAAAAGACTGACAGCACCATCGGCCTTATCAGGAGGGTCGCCAACAGACGCAGTGGTCTTGCAGAAGACAACCTGGTCAGGCTTATCCACGCGTTCTTACTGTGCCACTTTACCTACGTCGCGGCCATGCATGTCTAGAGGAGGGCTGAGCGGGATAAATTAAACGCCATGATCCGGAGAGGCATCAAGAGCGCTCTTGGTATCCCGAACTACACGCAGACGGAACGACTCCTCCAGCTGGGAATGCACAATACGCTCGAGGAGATTGCGGAGGCACAGGAGAGGGCACAGGTCATCAGACTCTCGGGCACGAAGGCTGGGAGGCGACTCCTGATGGCCATGGGTATCCCGTCGACCACAGTGGACGACAATTACCAGGGATTGCCAAGAAGACAACGTGAACAAATCATCGTTTCCCCCCATTCCGCGCAATATGCACCCGCTGCGAAACACGGGAAGAAGACGGGCCAGGGCGGCGCGGTGATCCTCCGCAGTGTAGCAGAGGTCCCTGGGGAGAGCTGTTTTGTCGACGCGGCCCGGTACGGGAACAGCAACAAATACGCAGTGGTCTCGGTCGACCAAGCTGGTTCGGTCATCAACGCCGCATCGATTGAATGTTCCTCCTCGAGCGCTGCCGAGCAGGTGGCCATCGCCGTCGCTCTCCTCGACGAGAAGCGCGCGACTCACGGGCAGCCGTCCGTGCCCTCGCCGTCGGCGAAATCGCCAAGGAAGCACGCCGTATTCTCGGTGAAAAAGACATCGCTAACCACATCTTAACGTGGTTCCCTGCTCACATGGGTCATTTTGAAGGAGGCCCCACCAACCTCAACGAGCTGGCCCACTCCAAGGCGCGAGGTATGACGTTCCGCGCCCACGGAGGTTCTGCCCAGCCCACGACGTTGGACAATAGAGATCAGCCCACCACATACAATGAAATTACGCAGCACTTCTACCTAAGCAGGAGGGTCTACCCCCTCCTCACATAAAACTACACAGAGCCCAGGCCATGACGCTTAGACTCCTGCAGACTGATTCATATCCAAATCTGGCCTTATTTCACAAAATTTGCCCGGATACTTACACTAGAAGTTCGTGTCCCCTTTGTGGGGAAGTAGCTAACTTAGAGCATATGCTCTGGCGATGCCCCTCGTTACTGGGCAGTGAACAAGCCGACCCAGCCAAGTGGAGCTCCGCCATCAGAAGCCCCAACAAGGGGGATCAGCTTTGGGCCGTCCAGAGAGCCCACGATGCGGCGGTCAGGCTAAGCCTGCCCGTCCCAACGTGGGAGAAGCCCACTGCGCGCTAGTCGCGTCTCTCAGGACTATATTTAATAAAGTTCCACCATCCATCCATCCATCGGCTTGCAACAGCAACCGACTCCCCTATCGAACGTTTGTAAGGACGTGTGTGACTAATGGACTGATCGACGTCGGCTCATTTTTCTAGCGAGAGCTACATTGGCCGTATTCTCACCGTTACACAGAAGTTTGAAGTTGATTCACTAGTTCACGGCACTTCTGGGTTTCAGTCATTTCGCCCTGCAGTTTTGTAACCGCCTGTCACACACTATTAGCTCGGCGCCTCGGACGAAGCAATACTCCACCGGCACACTAAAAACAGAGCTAGAAGCTGAAGTGTCAAAATGGGTACAACCCCCCCCCCCCCCTAAAAAAACAAGGGGCGGGGGACGGGAAGTTGGCAAGCGGTTCAGTTGCGACATGACTGATTTGGGACATGTAGTTTAAAAGTAAACTCCCAACATGGTCTTCTGCAGGGAAGATATTTTTCTTAGCGACCTCTTCTCCTAAACCGCGGAGAGGAAAAGGCAAAAAACAAAGTGCAAAAACGTGAAAAGCGTTTAACATCGGCTTTCAGCGAGTTCAACGAGTATAATTTTTTTATAAAAACAGAAGTAACTGTAACGGTATTTTCCGTTACAGTTACCGTGTAAAAAAGTAACAGTGTTACAGTTACAAGTTCC
>JALIZH010032301.1:0-11373 GCA_030522465.1 Rhipicephalus appendiculatus
TTCACGTGCTTAGCTACGCTACGCTACCTGTAATCGACAAGCACAGCCATATGGCCACGGTAGAATCCTCTATCCTATTCAAGTGATAGGCGACATTATCAGGAATTTTACCCCGACATTTTTTCGGACGTGTTATGATTGGTGCAGTTCACTGGCGTAGGAAGGCATGGGGACAGCACTGTCGAAATTTGGGCTTGTTGGTGCATTGCGACGACTGAAAATAGCGCTAGAAAAACGGGGACACAAGAAGAGGACACACGACACAGGCGCTAACTTCCAACATAATGTTTAATACCAACGCACGCTCGCCTATATCACCAGAAGAATAACATCACATGACATGTATGATGCGCACAAAAATTAATTTCTTAGAAAATACAATTCCTTATCACTGAGCATGAGCGAGGGAGTACTGACGCACTTAGACCCCAGTGATGAGATAGCCTCAGCCTCAATAATCTCTCTAGTAAGCTTGTCAAACATTCTCTTGATAACTGTGCATGCATTGACTATCGGTGCGCAGCCGCAGGATTTACAATGAATGGCCAGCCAACTCCCCTGGCCGTTTTTCACGTTATTACAATGTTCTCTAGCGCTATTTTCAGTCAAGGCATGGGGGTTTAGCGTGGTTCGGAACCCCCTCAAAATTGTTCAATTTTGCATGTTTATAAATACACACGCACATATTACTATCATCTTGCCACACCGCAATAAGAGGGTGCGTGTCAAGTTCAAGAGACTATCTCCTTGTTTCTCTCGGACAGTGTACGCAAGCTGCGTTCCTCGATTTAGAAGGCTCGTAAGTTTCCCCTCCGTAGAAGTTTTCGGGAGCCGACAGAGCCATCTACGATCGGTCCATGGAGATTACAGGAGTGAACGGTTTACTAGAGCAAACAAAACCAACACTGTTGTTCGGCAACAGAGCAACATTCTCTCAAGACAAAACGTTGCGTTGACGACAACGACTTGTACAACGAACTGATTTGCGTCGCGCCGGCAGACCAAGTAGACATCCTGTGAAGCTATTGCAAGAATTAAGGTACCGTTAGTCGGCCGACAGAGGCATTCCTTCAATGAAGGTCAACTTTCTGAGCATGTATCGCTACATTTATGCGATTGTTCCGAATGTTCCGGCAGGTATCACCAGGTTCATATTCTGCTCTTGACTAGTATCCTTCCAGAATACAACTGCGACCCATTTCTGTCTCTTTATTCACCGCTGGTGGTTTAATAAACATCAAGCATTACTTTTACTAGAGCCACACAGACAGGCAGCCAGAGTCACCCGTGTGCTCTAAAGATTGATCAATGCATTGTCGCATTTCGCATCAAAGTATTACTGCTGGCGTTCAGAGTGCGCGCATCAGGATGAAATAAAAGTTAAACGCAGTGGCTTGCTATGGCCGATGCTCACCCTGCCAATTTCAGACTAAACGGGTAGCCATTTTTCACCGTGCTGTCTCTACGTCTTCCCAACAATACCTTATAATGCATGAAAAGTTACCGCCTATTCTCGACTTTCAAGTTTGGGACTATCAAGTTTACCTTCAAGTTTACCTAGGAAAGAGTTAAGGCGATATCTTGGCTGTCTTTATATGATTCAGTCTTGATGGCAAATGAGTAAACGTTAATCAGGAATTAGTACCTTATATTTAATACTTATAGTTTGATTGCATCCTCATAGCGGCTATGCGGGCTGTCCAGGGCTATGGTACAATTAAATTTGATAACACAAATTAAGTTTCTCTTGAAAATGCCAGTAGTGTTTAAAAATTAACGCCACAAGCAGTGCTTATGTTGGAGAAGGTATTGTGGTATTAGACAGAGTGTAGCGGGTTTAAGGAAGTATCGGGATCGAAATGCAGATGCGCAGTACGCTAAACGAACCCATAGCGTTTACCGTACGCATGCTATTTTTCAGATTTAACGTTACGGTCTATGCGTGGTTAACGTAGAGTAGGTAAAACATGGTGGCGGTTTTGGACACCCACTTCGAACTGACATAGCTTTGATGTTGGACGGATCCACTTCTTTGGTTGCAAACGACTGTGTAGAAGGCTTTTCTTGCCTTAAGGTAGCTTCGACGACCGATGTTTACAAATAACTGAGCCTAGTTTTCCAGATAGCTTCCCATTTCGAACGGCCCTAGGCCTAACTTGAATACTGGTGTAAAAAACGTGCAAGATAAAAACTTTCGCTTGTGGTGCCTGGTTCATATTTATTTGCTTCTATTGTTACTACAAAAAAAATGTACTGATATTGCTGCTTGCGGGATATATACAGTCGAGAATTCTCAGGTTGTTGTTTTTTTTTTTGCCTTACACTTTATTTAACGCATTCCCCCCTCCGCTAGGGGACGCCGCTGTAACAGCTTGGGCACGTGAACGCTATCCCGCTATACTGAAACGCGCTGTCCGCAACGAACGTTTGCGGCACGGTAACGCAATTCCCTTAATCCCCACTATCACGCTAACGCTAAACTATAACTGCCTATTAACAGCCTTCCTACCTAGTGAAGCAAGACAGATTCAAGTGGTCTAAATGTTGCGAGTGCTGGAAGTAAGAGTAATAGTGTGGACATTGCGTGCATGCAACTTTGTATGCGTGGCTTCTCAAATGATGGTGGTGCCACAGCGGTATCACCAGTGGCGTACCGACTCGTTCGCAAGTGGGGGGGCCAAGCCATCCTCACTCCGTTGACTATATATATATATATATATATATATATATATATATATATATATATATATTGAATGAAATTACAGGTAGCACACGTCGAAAAGGACAATGCTTTTACTATCGTTTCGTCCGTGGCACGGCCGAAACGTTAGTAAAACGTCTCTCGATATATATATATATATATATATATATATATATATATTGTCACGTGGTCGTGACGTTGACCCAAGCAGCAGTCGGTATGTTCAAGATGAAACTGTTTATTAGGCCGAACTTGTGGCCGGTAAACGGAAAGTCAGATTACAGCAATAAGCACTGGCACTGATAGCGGCGAACGGAGCGTCGACCGTCGATCAACTGGCAAACGGTGAAGCGCGTCGGCATTTATACGCGTGTCATCGAATATTCCAGTCTTATCACTGGCTGTCGCGAAAGCTCTGGAATAAGCTCGCGTGTACGCGGCTTGCGCGCAATCTTAACACAACGATCTACAATAATCGCGAAGCTTCTAGAAAAAATGAGGCGCGGTTTGCGCTGAGCATTGCTTACAGTCTTTGTGGGCGTAAACTGAATACAGCACAAGTATAATACAAAACGCGCGTGGCAATGCCCCCCCTCTGAAAAAGCATCGTCCCGATGCTTAAGACAGAACACGGGGGGAGGGGGGAGGGTTCGTGCAACAATAAATAACAATAACAAAGCAAGAAAGTACAATAAACAATAAGCACAAGCACGAAAGTACAATAATAAAGCAAAAATTACAGTCTTCAGGTTCACTAACGCGCGTAATAGGGCTTGAGGCGCACGACGTGGACGACTTCAGGTCGCGCACGGCGCCGCTGAGAGTTCGTAATGCCGTCAGGGACAACCTCATAGTCGAGTACGCCGAGACGTCGAAGTACCCTGTAGGGTCCGAAGTATCTTCGAAGAAGCTTCTCGCTAAGTCCCCGTCGGCGAACTGGCGTCCAGACCCATACACGGTCACCGGGTTGGTATTCCATGTGGCGTCTTCGAAGGTTGTAGCGACGGCTGTCGGTCTTTTGCTGGCTCTGGATGCGCAGACGGGCGAGTTGTCTGGCTTCTTCGGCGCGCTGAAGGTACACGGTGACGTCGACGTTTTCCTCGTCGGAGACATTGGGCAACATGGCGTCGAGCGTCGTTGCCGGGGTCCTTCCGTAGACCAATACATACGGCGTCATCTGCGTCGTTTCTTGTACCGCCGTGTTGTATGCAAAGGTTACATACGGAAGGATGGCATCCCACGTCTTGTGCTCGACGTCGACGTACATGGCCAGCATATCGGCGATGGTCTTATTTAGACGCTCGGTGAGGCCATTGGTCTGCGGGTGGTAGGCGGTGGTCCGGCGGTGACTTGTTTGGCTGTACCTCAGTATCGCCTGCGTTAGGTCCGCTGTAAAGGCCGTACCTCTGTCGGTAATGAGGACCTCTGGGGCGCCATGACGCAGTACGATGTTCTCGACGAAGAACTTTGCTACCTCGGCTGCACTGCCCTTGGGCAGCGCCCTTGTCTCGGCGTAGCGGGTGAGGTAGTCCGTTGCTACGACGATCCATTTGTTTCCGGAATTCGACGTCGGGAACGGCCCCAGTAAGTCCATGCCGATTTGCTGGAACGGTCGGCGAGGTGGCTCGATGGGTTGCAGAAGTCCGGCTGGCCTAGTGGGTGGTGTCTTCCGTCGTTGACAATCTCGACAGGTCTTCACGTAGTGGGTGACGTCGGCAGCGAGGCGAGGCCAGTAGTATTTTTGTTGTATCCTCGCGAGCGTACGGGAAAATCCAAGGTGTCCAGCCGTCGGGTCGTCATGCAGAGCGTCCAGAACTTCGGGACGTAACGCTGAAGGCACCACGAGGAGGGGAGTCGGCCCGAAGTGGGGAGAAGTTTTTCTTTAGGAGAATGCCGTTCCGCAAGAAAAACGACTCCAGTCCTCGTCTGAATACCTTTGGAGCCATGGCGGCCTTGCCCTCGAGGTACTCCATAAGGCCCCTGAGTTCCGGATCGGCTCGCTGTCGTTCGGCGAAGTCATCGGCGCTTATGGTTCCCAAGAAGCAGTCATCATTAAGGTCGTCCTGTGGCGGCGGGTCGACGGGGGCGCGAGACAAGCAGTCGGCGTCAGAATGCTTTCGTCCGGACTTGTAAACGACGGTAACGTCGAATTCTTGAAGTCTGAGACTCCATCTTGCGAGACGACCTGAAGGGTCTTTCAAGTTAGCTAGCCAACACAAGGCGTGGTGGTCGCTCACAACTTTGAAGGGCCTACCGTAGAGGTAGGGGGCGAAACTTCGACGTAGCCCAGATGATGGCGAGGCACTCTTTTTCTGTTGTTGAATAGTTGGCCTCTGCCTTGGATAGCGACCGGCTAGCATAACTGATAACCCTTTCCAGTCCGTCCGTCTTCTGCACAAGGACGGCGCCGAGTCCCACGCTGCTTGCGTCGGTGTGCACTTCTGTTTCGCCGTGTTCGTCGAAATGCGCAAGTAACGGAGGCATTTGCAGGCGTCGTTTTAGTTCTTGAAATGCTTCCTCTTGCGGTGTTTCCCACTTGAACTCGACGTCGGTTCTGGTAAGGTTAGTGAGTGGCTCGGCGATGCGGGCAAAATTTTTGACGAACCGCCTGTAATAGGCGCACAGGCCGAGAAATCGACGGACGGCCTTCTTGTCGGCGGGTGGCGGGAATGTAGCGATGGCGGCTGTCTTTTGAGGATCGGGGCGTACTCCGGACTTGCTGATCACGTGACCCAAGAACAAGAGCTCCTCGTATGCGAAGCGGCACTTTTCAGGCTTCAAAGTGAGGCCGGAGGTCTTGATTGCTTGAAGTACTGCGTCAAGTCGCCGGAGGTGTTCGTCGAAGTTGGAAGCAAACACAATGACGTCGTCCAGGTACACGAGGCAAGTCTGCCACTTCAGTCCTGCCAGTACTGTGTCCATAACCCGTTGGAAAGTCGCAGGCGCCGAGCAGAGACCAAAGGGCATGACCTTGAACTCGAAGAGGCCGTCTGGTGTTATAAACGCGGTCTTCTCTCGGTCTCTCTCGTCGACTTCGATTTGCCAATAGCCGGTCTTGAGGTCCATCGACGAAAAGTACCTCGCATTGTGCAGTCGATCGAGGGTGTCGTCTATCCGTGGGAGAGGGTACACGTCCTTCTTCGTTATTTTGTTCAGGCGGCGATAATCGACGCAGAAGCGTAGGGTTCCGTCCTTTTTCTTCACTAACACCACGGGTGACGCCCACGGACTCTTTGAAGGCTGGATGATGTCGTCGCGTAGCATTTCGTCGACTTGTTTCTTTATTGCCTCGCGTTCCCGCGTTGAAACTCTGTACGGGCTCTGACGTACTGGCCTGGAACTTTCCTCTGTTATGATGCGGTGTTGTGCGACTGGGGTCTGTCGAACTCTGGACGACGACGAAAAGCAATCCTTGTATTGCAGGAGCAGGCAATTGAGCTGTTCTTGTTTATGCGTCGGAAGGCTCGGATTGATGTCGAAAGTTAGTTGACGAGCTTGGTTCGTCGTAGCGTGTTCGGTAAACTCGGCGAGGGCGAAGGCGTCACTGGTTTCCACGATGTCTTCGATGTAGGCGACCGTCGTGCCTTTGCTCACGTGCTTGTATTCGTTGCTGAAGTTCGTAAGCATCACTGTTGCTTTCCCTTCACGCAACTCGGCGATGCCTCGTGCGACGCAAATCTGACGGTTTACAAGCAGGTGTTGATCACCCTCGATGACGCCTTCGAAGTCTGCCGGTTTTTCGGTGCCGACGGAAATGATGACGCTGGAGAGAGGTGGAACGGTGACGTGCTCTTCTATCACGTTCAATGCATGGCTCCATGGCGTCGTCTGGGTAGGCAGCGCCTTTTCTGCGGTTAGTGTTATCGACTGAGACCTTAGGTCGATGACGGCGCCGTGTTTACTTAGGAAGTCCATCCCAAGTATTACTTCCCTGGAGCAGTGCTGTAGGATTAGAAAGCTGGCTGGATAGGTCCGGTTATTGATGGTGACTCTTGCTGTGCAAACACCGGCTGGCGTTATTAGATGACCCCCAGCGGTACGGATTTCAGGGCCTTGCCAAGCAGTCTTCACTTTCTTCAGCTTCGTCGCGAAAAGCCCACTGACGACGGAATAGTCGGCTCCAGTGTCGATGAGAGCGGTGACGTTGTGACCGTCGAATATTACGTCGAGGTCGCTGGTTCGTCGTCGTCCGTTGCGGTTGGGTCGCGGCGTCGGATCACGGCTACGTCGATTTGTTGCGCTGCTTCCTTGTTGCATCGTCACGTCTTCGTCGGTCCGCGACGTTTCGTCGGCAGGGCTTCGTCTGCTTGGCGTCGTGTTCTGGTTTCCTCGCGTTGTCGTCGTCGGCGGCCGCGGAGGATCTTCGGCATTTCGTCGTACAGCAACCGCACCTCCATCGGTTGCTGCCCTTAGTTTCCCGGATACGGGCTAGGCGACCGGCCCCGGTTTGGGCCAGTGTACTGCCGGCGGTGCGGTGACATGTAGCGGCCGGGCGACGGCGAGCGGGAAGGTCGTCGTTCTTGCCACTGTGTTCCGGAGAGGTAGTCGTCGATGTCGCGAGGCCGTTCGCCTGGCTGCGGACGCGGCGCGTTGACGGCGAATCCGCGTAGCCCCATCTGTCGGTACTGGCATCGGCGGTACGTGTGGCCGGCTTCTCCGCAATGGTAGCAGAGTGGACGGTGGTCGGGGGCTCGCCAGATGTCGGTCTTCCTCGGCGTGTACCGCTGGCCTGCAGGCGGGCGAGATGGCGGTGGTGGTGGCGGCGTCTGGCGACGGTAGTGCTGCTGTGCGGCGTCCTGACGGGGGCGTTGAGAGGGTGCGTAGCGTCGGGCTGCAGCAGCGTAACTCAAGACCTGCGGCTGGGGCTGCGTTTGTTCGGGAATTTCCAACGCTTGCTGGACTTCGTCACGAATAATGTCGGCGATCGAGTCCACTTGAGGCTGGGTCGAGGGTAAGAGCTTGCGCAGTTCCTCTCGAACGATCGCTCGGATCGTCTCGCGTAGGTCGTCGGCTTTCAGCGCTTGAACATCCGCGTAGCTCGTCGTAGGCAGGCGGCGGTTGTATTGCCTGTTGCGGAGTTCCAGCGCTTTCTCGATGGTAGTGGCCTCCGAGGCGAATTCCGAGACCGTCTTCGGGGGGTTGCGCACAAGTCCGGCGAAAAGTTCTTCCTTTACTCCCCTCATGAGGAACCGAACCTTTTTTTCCTCGGGCATGTCAGCGTCGGCGTGCCGGAAAAGCCGCGTCATCTCCTCCGTAAAGATCGTGACGCTCTCATTCGGGAGCTGCACTCGTGTGTCCAGTAAGGCGGCGGCCCTTTCCCTTCGGACGACGCTCGCGAACGTCTCCAAGAAGGCGCCACGAAAGAGGTCCCACGTTCGAAGCATGGACTCCCGGTTCTCGAACCACGTCCTCGCGGCGTCTTCGAGGTAGAAGTAGGCGCGTCGGAGTTTTTCGTCGGAGTCCCAGTTGTTCATAGTCGCGACGCGTTCGTACGTCTCCAGCCAGGTCTCGGGGTCCTCACTTGGCGATCCATGGAAAGTCGGTGGCTCTCTCGGTGGCTGGATCACGATCGTTGCTGGGGACACGGCGGCTGTCATTGTCCCTGTCGTCTTCGTCACCGTGGCCTTTGGCTTGTCCGGTAGCAGTCCGTGCTGCGGGGGGAGTCCTTTCAGCCTGCGGCTGGCCCGACTGTCACTGATGGCGTCGGTGTCTTCTTCGCGACGTGGGCTGGGTTCACGGCTTGACGGGGGCGTTCGGTACATGGGCCGTGAAGCACCTCCACCAGATGTCACGTGGTCGTGACGTTGACCCAAGCAGCAGTCGGTATGTTCAAGATGAAACTGTTTATTAGGCCGAACTTGTGGCCGGTAAACGGAAAGTCAGATTACAGCAATAAGCACTGGCACTGATAGCGGCGAACGGAGCGTCGACCGTCGATCAACTGGCAAACGGTGAAGCGCGTCGGCATTTATACGCGTGTCATCGAATATTCCAGTCTTATCACTGGCTGTCGCGAAAGCTCTGGAATAAGCTCGCGTGTACGCGGCTTGCGCGCAATCTTAACACAACGATCTACAATAATCGCGAAGCTTCTAGAAAAATGAGGCGCGGTTTGCGCTGAGCATTGCTTACAGTCTTTGTGGGCGTAAACTGAATACAGCACAAGTATAATACAAAACGCGCGTGGCAATATATATCGAGAGAGAGAGACCAGAGAACTTATTTTTTTGCGTTCAATTTGATGTGATTTTTCATCAACTGAGATAGGATATGGTTCGCAGCGTTTAATCACATTATACAAAAAGTACAGTCAGTTTTACGTAGCATACACTGGGACAACCATAGATACATATGCTATGCATGTAAAAGTATTAAAAAGCAGCACTTTTTATACATTACCCACACAAGTTTATGCGTGGCCTCCCCAGTAATATAGATTAGATTCATTCAATGAAATTATGTTAACGTCTAGGAGCTGCTCACGAATGTTTGCGTCTTTTAAATGTGGGTAACAGTGACTGCACCTTCTCTTTTCCGTAATTAGTACTACACTTTGTTGCACATTATCAGGTTTCCGTACCTTATATTTTGTCTCGTTTGCTCCTAGTAATAATGTTTCTAGCGCATAGTTAGTATTACTATTATTAGGTTAAAATTATTGTTAACTTCTCAACCAGAAGCTTTTTTTTTTTTGTAAGAATTTGTAGAATCAGGGGCGTAGTACATTCTTTATACTCATCGTATTTACATTTGCAACATTTCACGCCTGTGCAAATGACGTAAGAACAAATTTTCTTTGAAAAAAATGAGGGTAATTGTAACGTTCAAATACCCCACATTGTTTTCATGCGCATTAGTCTTTAGCTGTTTATGAGTGGTCGAAATTTTCTTGGTCATGCTCACAGCACCTACTCGTAACGCTATGCATCAAATCACCCCAACATGACCCATCGCGTAAAGACCACTCATGCACGACTACATAAAAAATAAGAGAATACACTATTTTCAATGCGCCATGTTTTTAACCATCAGTTTTTCGCCACTTGTAAAAAAAATTCGGTGCGTAATAAAATTGCGTGCTCGCTGCGCGACGTCACAAATCTGTGAAACCTAGGTGGTGTTAAAATGACGTGTGCACACTAAACAGCGCACTACTATGCTGAACAATACCTAAACACTTGGAGTGACCAGGCAATGTCTCATTCTGAATGTCATTCAAGAGCTGCGCGCCGATCAGATTGGCAATGGCTACTTATAGCAGCTCAGCTGGAGAGACGGATTCATATGAGTATAATAAATATTTTCAGTTGTCGTATAATGATGTTGAGCTGTTTGGGCACGTATTCAACTCTGTGAACTCATCCATGGGAGAGAGGGAGGGAGAGAGACAAATGAACAGAGCTGCGCCTGTGCGCTTCTTTGCACCTGAGTTGTATTTTACCCTGTACAAGTTCATTTGAGATGACACAAGACCAACTAGCCTGGCTGTCAATTAAGTCTCTGTAGCACGGAAAAGCCGTGGACCTTGGCCATTTCCCTGGTCCGGTAGATCAAGTTGCGGGAGAATCATGAAGTTGGGCTTCCCAATTTGCTCAAGTCCACTGCCTTACACCTCGCCTTGTTTCAAGTCGGTGCTATCTCTGCAAGCTACCATATGATATAAGCAATTGCGAACAGCTTAGTCGGAAACTAAGGAGGAAACTATAGCGTCAAGGCAACTGGGCATGCGCGAGATCCAAACAGAGTTTGCGTTTTGCGTTGGGGACGCTATTTCTCGAATTTAGCGGGAGCACCAAAGCCTGCCCCGAAGTACATTCTTTATACTCATCGTATTTACATTTGCAACATTTCACGCCTGTGCAAACGACGTGAGAACAAATTTTCTTTGAAAAAATGAGGGTCACGTCACGTCAAAAAACCAAGTGCTGACACGTACGCGTTGCAGTGTGTCAGCACTTGGTTTATTGACGTGACGCTAAACCCTCTTCGCATTGGAGAGAGAGGGCATGCAGCTTCGCGTAGCCGCGTGCCCTCTCTCTGCATATGGAGCTGGGCGCGGCGCCGCGTCAAAAGCCACGCGCCCGTATTTTCGTCAACAGTTATGTAAATTTCAGGCCAGGCAGAGTAGAATAAATTCAAGACAGAATGATCTAACGTTTATAGATCCTCTACTCAGCGATAGTCCTTTTTGCAATGCTGCAGCGCACCGAGCGCAAGCGTCGCATAGGCGGCCCGCACCGCAGAGAACCCACAGTGCGTGATCGTGCTACGCGGAAGACAATCTCTATACAGCAGAAGCGAAAGAAAAATTTCAATATAAAAATAAATGATTGCTGCGTACAAGTTAAACTCCTCAATTGATGGTTTCCCAGTGTGCAGCCGAAACTGACCACTGTCGAGAGTGGGGGGGGGCTCCGCCCCCTAACTTTGTCATTGGGGGGGGGCTAGAGCCCCCCCTTGCCCCCTCCGGTAGATACGCCTATGGGTATCACTGTACGTCACTTAACACCAACACACTTCATGGCATGACAACAGCGACGCGCGTTCCTGCTGTGGGTTTCCTGTCTTATGCTGCTGTTAGCAACGCAGTAACGGAGCAGAGAATAAGGATCACAAGACACAGCTATGGCACTGATCTGCTGTCCCGTTCGTAACAAAACCCGGCTGACCAC
>JALIZH010032302.1:0-33732 GCA_030522465.1 Rhipicephalus appendiculatus
ATATGCGGAAAATTCTCGTTTGCTTGCGTTATTTGTAAAACACGGAGTGATAGTTCTAGCAATTGTTTTCTCGAGTCACCTAAGCGCTGCGTCAAAAACTACGTGAAACGAGCGATTTGCTGAACCTAATTTGTCGAGAATCTCGACAAATTAAGTCGAAGTTTTCCTGTTCGCTATTTAAAACAAAAATATTACGCCCGATGGTGACGGCCATCGAAAAAGCTATAGCACCAGTTTCATCTGAAGTCATTATTTGTTCGAGTTCTCCTTTTTTTTTCCTCGAAGCCAAAGTCATTGCGCCAGCGACGGGTTATGAACGAACGAGAAAGCGCACGGAGCCGCTGGGCCGCGTCGGCTCCTACATTCGAAAGGGGTGGCTTTCCTGCATGACGTGGATGCCTCGGCGGGCAAGATGGCGGACCTATACGCAACTCTGCTACCTAAAGGTAGCATATACAGTAACTCTACATAAGATCTATACAGTGACGATGGCGCGCTCCGCGTGAGGGCGTCGCGAGCCAACGTTAACCCTTCAAAGCGCGTTTCGCCCCATACGCTTCGTTGATGAAGCACCTATTTCCGGCAACTTTCTCGTGCTAATTAATTTTTTCGCTTATAGGAAGCGGTGAGAGTAGTAGAGGTGCATGTGAGGACAGTCTGGCTTTCTCGGCATTCATGCACTCGGCAAATGAAGACGCACACGCAAGGCTACCAGAATTTTTTTTAACCACCTTATATTCAATGAATTCGAAAATGCTTGAGGCCCAGATTTAGGTGCACATTAAAGAACCCCATGTGGCTGAAATTTCTGGAGCCTCCACTACGGTGTCCGTCATAATCATATTGTAGGTTTGGCACGTTAAACAACAATTATTATTGTCACCTCATTGTGCCGCAAACACATCAGTGAATGCAGATGAGGTGGAGTCACAAAGAAACATGAGCGAGGAACAGATGGCCATTGTTTTAAGCAGTGAATCCTAACTCTTTGGTTGACAATGGTACAGACGGCATGCAGATGCATATATAACCGAGTGCGTTCTTTTGCTCAGTTTCTACAATGATACGTGATCCTTATGGCGAGCCACTCACTCGTGTGGTTGTTCATGTTGTTGTTTTCCTCTGTGTGGCTCATAGTTAATGCAGGGAATCGGCCGGGTAGTGGGTGCATATTCTCAATATTTTCTGCAGTGTAGCATTCGTAGAAGCTACAGTTCAAAATATTCATCCCATTTTTTCGGAGTTAGAGAAAACGAAAAAAAAACAGGCTTTGTTATAAACTCGTCGATGCTTCCCCGAGCAACAGAAGCGGGTGCATCAGTGCTTTATTTTTCCTCTTTGTCTCCGGCGTGCATTATTTCACCTTAAGATTCTTCTCACGTGCTTACCTGCGAATCCATCTTCTTTTTTCTTCTTATTTCTATACTTCAATGCCTGCTAGTTCATGTTATTTTTATCTCGTGTTTTTCTATTTTCAACAGTTTATTATTATTATTATTATTATTATTATTATTATTATTATTATTATTATTATTATTATTATTATTAGTCCTGCTACGGTGATTTTCACTTATAGATATGTCCGAAACCGTGGCCGTCCCTGTTGACTTTCAACTTTTTGCAGTATTTATTTATTATGATGCCTTCAACAAAAAAGTACAAATTTTATTATTTTCAAGTGCCGCGACGGCCGGCGTGTGTATTTGAAATAAATGTTTTCTAAGTCATTTTTCTACCGAAAAATAAGTTTTACGTAATTTTTTCTGCCGATCAGTGATCACGCGGCCGAGCCTTCTGAGCGCAACACACAATCACACATGCGCTTCAAATGCAATATTCAGCCTCCTACTCATTTCTCGACGCTACAGAAAACGAAAAAAAAAAGTTTTGTTCTAACCACGACGATGCTTTCCCGAGCAACATAAACGGGCATGCGCCTCCCCTTCCGAAAAGTGGGAATCACTGGGGTTATCCTATATGCTTGCCACCATGTTTCCATCGCACTGGTACCATGGAGTGACTTCAAAAGGGACTACGGCAAGTTCGAATCCGAGAATTCCCTGTGCGCGCTAGCCTCCGCAGCTGCCGGCGGCTGGTTGGCTCGGAGCGCCCCCGCCAAGCTGCGGCGATAGGTAACAACAACCCCCCGTGCGCAGGCCGTAATGGTGCATTCAGACGACGGACCGAATCCGGATTTGTCGTGGACTCGGGCGGCTAAACCGCGGATGATCCGCCTGCAGGCGCATCCACACGACGGACGGTGCCCTAGGAGAAAACAGCCGGATTACTATCGACCGCAGCCTCTCCGCTGACCTGCAGCTGCTGCCAGCAGACCGGTTTGAGAGTATTCAACATGGCAGCCTACCGAACGCGAAGCGCGCCGTGCTTTTAGAGCCATAGAGTTAATTCGCAATGCCCACGAACTATAGGTGGCGCGCTGTACGATTCAAGATGGCGCCCGATGGAGGGTCAATTGGTTTGTTAGCATAGGAACAGGTAGGATGTGCGGACGTACGGCCCGTGCCACTTTCATCAGATGAAGTCATGAGCTGCACTGAAATGGATATGAGACCGAAATGCTTTCTCAAACCAAGGAAGCTCGCCACCTAATTATTTGCCGCGGTGTGAAAGGTTATATTTCAGCTCCGTTACCGTGCATAAGCGATGCTGTGCGAAATCCTGTGCGTGCTGCAGAAAACTTCACGAACTAGAATTGACGTATGACCTGAACGGCACTCCGAGATACTGTGTACCGAGCCTGCCTGACGGATTTGCCGCAGTGGTAGGCCGCCAGCGAGTAGCTTCATCGCTGCTGCACGGGGCCGAATGTTTAACGTGGCGATGGTTTGCAAACATACCCCCGTCGTCATTACTTGTGCAGTCAGGAACGCGGAGTTGCTTCTTCAACGGAACACAAGCATTTAACATACTATTTAGTAGCGCTTGTGTCACAGCCATGCTCAGACTCAGGCCGTGCGCAATTCACTGCACTCGGATGCCGCAGGTTCGATGAGCACGATCGAAACATGAATATCGACAAGAACACGCACGTATGCTTTTGGCAACGACGAATTCTTCGACGTTGCGTCGTCGTTGCGAAAATGCGTCGAACAACTATGCCGATCGGAAGGTGCCGGTGAAGAACAGGAGAAGTTAGCGGAGAGGCGTGGATTTTGGCCGTGACTGCACGTTTCATCGCTCTAACCATTTCGCTTCCCTGTTCCGAACTCGAGCGCTCTGGCGGCATGCGGCGCTCGATAATATCCACAATAATTGCGCTACGTGCAATTCACAAGAAAAAAGTATGTTTTTATTTTGATCTCGCTGAAGTATACTATACATTAAATACAATCAAAGCGACTTACGAGCGTGAAAAAACATTAGCGCACGAGGGGACGTGAAGTGCAACTCGCTCCTCGTGAGTTAGCAGCTGATCGTTTATCGTCGCTGTCACACTCCTTCTCACACACACACACACACACACACGCTTTCACAGCCTTCTCCGTCCAGTGAAAAATCCTCGTCGTCAAGGTGGTTCTTCTTAACATCATTGCTGAAAGCAATCTGAAGAATTTCCTCCGCCTAACGACTTCGATTAGTCCTCGTCACAACGTTATCTGGGCGCGCAGAACTTCTTGCTCTCACACCGGTCAACAAACATAGCTTGCAGAGTGCTGCCATCTATCAACAAACGTACAAAAACAAGCGGCGCAGCGCTGGCCAATTTGAGATCACTCGGTTGTATATCGCTAGCTCGCGCGACTTCCCGACTACAATGTTATAAATTCATGCACTACAAGACCACTGACGAATGCTTTATGCAAGTAAAACAAGGTGAGTTTCAACTGACAAGGTCAGATGACAGCGTTTAACTAACCTACGTCACCTACGTGGCTGCACAAAAGCTCGCGAAGCTGATATTTGTACGATGTGGGTCATCGTTGAACGCGCGAGTTGGCACGTATTTTCACGAAAACTTCGCGTTTCGCAAGAACGAATCAGCTTTATCGTGTCACGGAGGGCCCGGTTTGTTCACTGATGCAGGAAACATGCAAACTCGTAGTGTTTGTTTCCTGCTAACACAGCCGAACAAGTGAGCGACTGCATAGGGCTACCATGGTGTAGTCTACTGATCATCCATGAGAGGACGCTCCTAAATTCCGCTAGGGGCGCGACAGTCTATGGGCATTGCGAATATAACAGACTCTAGAGGAAAAGCTGGCTGCTAAAGCTGGATGGATGGATTCTATGAGCGTCCCCTTTATAACGGGGCGGTGACATGTCTGCCACCAGGCTCGAAAAAAACTTTTTTATGTTGGCCTAATGCCTTATCTACATTGATTAAATCTCTGCTATTATAGCAAAGAAAAATATAAATTCACGGTCCATCTCTCTGCCTCTTAAGGCAGAATGACCTTATTTTTTTCCCCATTCTTCATTTTTGTCCTTTATCTCTACTTTTCTGCCACCAATACTCTAACCGTCTCTTACTTATTTCTATCGCGGACGTGTTCAGCTTTCCATTGTTGTCCCTAAAACCCAAGGCTTCATGTAGACTCGTGCCCACACGTATATCTGGGTGGATATCGACGCATTCAATCAGTACATGTTCCATCGTTTCCTTAGTTCCCCTACAGCATGTACATTGTTACAGAATCTCGCTTTATAGCTACGCGTTCTAAGGCAACCCGACCTTGCTTCAAACAGTAAAGCGCTTCCCCTTGAATTATCATAAAACCTCTCCCTCCTTATTTCGTTTTTTCCCTTTCGGTAGTCACTGAGAGCCGGCTTCTTTTCCATCGTTGTCATCCAATAAGACCTCTCCGCCTCTCTTACTTTTCGTTTAATGCTCCTTGTTGCCATGTCGCCCACGCTGCTAGCCGTATATTTACTGGTGAGCCTCCTAGTTCTTTTTCTCCACTGCGTGTCGACGCTTTTTCTATACAAATACTTGAAAACCTTCCCTGCCCATCTACTCTCCTTCATTTTCCTCAGCCTCTCTTCAAATCTAATTTTGCTCTGCGCTTCCCTGACTTCAAAACCTGTCCATCCCATATCACCCTTTACAGCCTCATTTGTCGTCTTCCCGTGAGCGCCCAATGCGAGGCGTCCCACAGTCCTTTGATTTACATCCAATCCTGATTGCACCTCTGACTTCATGCACACCACTGAGTTCCCAAATATAAGCCCCGGAACCATCACACCTTTCCACAGCCCTCGAAGCACCTCGTACCTATTGTATCCCCATAACGCTCTGTACTTCATGATTGCAGCATTCCTCTTTCCCTTTGTTACCGATGCTTTCTCTTGTACCTCCATATATCTATCCCCCTCATTTACCCACACTCCGAGGTACTTGTACTCGCTTACCCTCGGTATTTCTTGGCCCTGTATTAAGACCGCATGGTCTTCGTGATCATTGAATACCATCAATCCACATTTTGTTGCACTAAAACCTAGTCCCAGAGCCTCGCCTTCCCTTCCGCATATATCTGCCAGCCGCTGTATATCATCTTCACTGTCCGCAAATAAGACAATATCGTCAGCATAAAACAGACCTGGAAGCTTCCGCTCAACCATCGCGCCTGCCTGTTTGTGTGACGGATTAAATCCAATGTTGCTACCTTCTAGCGCTTTTTCCATCCTCACCATGTACAGCATGAATAACAGCGGGGACAAAGGACATCCCTGTCTCAGCCCCTTGCTAATGTCAACGCTGTCCTTGCTGCTTATTCCTTCCCATTCCACACAAACTGTATTTGCTCGGTATATTTCCCTCAAAAGCTGTATACAGTCGTCACCTATGCCCACTTCCTTCAATATATCCCACAAAAATTCCTGATTAACGTTGTCATATGCCCCGGTGATGTCTAGATAAGCTGCGTATAAGGGCCTGTTTTCTATTTTTGATATTTCTATACACTGTGTAAGAACAAACAGGTTATCGTCTAACCGCCTGTCGATTCGGAATCCATTCTGAGTTCTCCCAAAATATCATTCTGCTCTACCCACGTTTCTATTTTTAATTTTACTGCCTGCATCGCCAACCGGTATAGCACCGATGTAATGGTTAGCGGTCTATACGAGCGAATGTTATCCTTTTCTCCCCTGCCTTTATAGATTAAGTTCATTCTACATTATGCCAACTGTCTGGTATTTCATTCTCCTGTAAGCACTTTTCTACGGCTTTCAGCAGTGCTTCTTTAGTGCTATGTCCTAGTTCGTTAATGAGGCTGACGGGAACCCCATCTAAGCCCGGAGTAGTGCGCTTAGGAAGCTATAACCACGCGAGCAGCGACATCTTGGAACGTTGTCACTGTTGCCATTACAGTAATTCACAGAAGCACTAAATATGACTTTTGAAAACACTCACATTTTCGCAATAAAAATAGTAAACAAGCCTTTTTACGTATTATAAACGAACGGAGATTGTTTGATGTTCATATCAACTACTTTTAGGAGAAATACAACAGCCATTTATGCAATTTACTGCACGCGGAAAGGCGTTTGCAGGTTTGTTTACTAGATGGCGCCACCATCTTTGTATCGTGTCAACATTTCTGAGCGTTGCCGCGCAGCGTGCGGCCGATTGCGCCGGCTTGCTTGCGCGTCGAGTGAGAGGTATGCATTGTCTCCTCGCACGTGTTTTTTTGTTGCCACGAGCTAAAAACTCGACCTAATATGACAGTCTCTTACGGCGATGCAATAGAGAGTCATGAAAGAAGAAAAAATGCCAGGGGTTATTGCAGCATGCAGTGGCGAGTGCGAGTGAACCTCACCCGAAAGCCGAGTACCGTTCCATCATGGCGGCTCCCGAGCGGTTATAGGTTTTAATGCACGGACCCTATGGGGAGCTTTTCCTCTAGCGTCAGTATATTAACTCTATGCGCTTTGACAAGCATCGAGCATTGTCGAGGGCTGTGATTTGTTTCGGTGAAAACGGTGTTGTTGGCGGAATGGCTGGATTGGAAGAAAAACCTGCTTTACTAGAGCTGCTGAAGACTGACCTAGCTGCGTTCGCGCGTGGTGCACCGCGTACGAAGGGGAGGATACAGTGATCGCCGATATCAGCAGTTTTTGTTCTTTTGCGGGTAACAGGTACCGACAGTGTACATTGCAATAGTGCACATTATGTTTCCTTCTCTTGGCTCGCATGTTTACCGTATAATCAGTGCTCAAACACTGGCCGTGTTCTGAGACTACCGCTATCGGCGACACAGCCGCTTTGCCTGCCTCAGAATCCTGCGTGTGGAACGATTAAAGCCACAACTAACCTACCCTCGAACCCGCCAATCAACGCGCATTAAAAGTGATATATATCTCAAAGGTGATCGCCTTGGAATACGGCCCCAGAAATAACCTGAACTAAGTGCGATCAGAGCTGAAATAAAATGCGAGGACAGCCGTACGGCTCGAGCACAAGAAAAGTGTATTGGTTGCCAGCTTATTTGCCCGCTAAAGCTGCGGCGTTCCACCGCCAGAATCCCGATGTGAAAAACAAGTTGGGCTCATCTAGAGTTCTAGGCTCATCCGTCCGCGAGCGACGCGGGCGAGGCAGGGATGAGGAGAATCGCTGATGTGAGGTCACTTGACGCGCCGTCCGTGACTTCACATCCGGATTTGGTCGCGCGCCTCCAGACCGGCTGTGCTCCACCCTACCGGCCACGAGGATTGCCGCCGCGTTGCGCTTTCGGCCCTCCTCGTCTTCCTAGAAGCTTCGAACTTAATCGCGCGGCTTTTTTAAGCCGCTCGCCACGGTCAACCAGAGCTACTCTTCGCGAGTCCGAACTTTTTTTTATCCTACTTTTTTTTCTCTGTCTCTCTCTCACTGTCCCTTTGATCCCCATCCCCCCGCGAGTGTTTCGGTTAAGGTGTCCTCACTGAGACAGTTATCGTGCACTCCTCCCCCATTTCCCTACCTTTACTCCCCAACAATCGTTTTTTTTTTATGAATAAAGAATCACTCACTCTTCAGGGTGACGGCGCGGCAAGTTTGGAGCTATCCTCCTCGCAGCAACAGCCCTCTTCACTCTCCCTTTCGGAAGAGAACGCGACTGCGCTCGCGTCGTCTGCTACAGCCCGCCTCCGCTGATGTCCGCGGCCACTTGCGCAAACCCGACTCGCTCTGTACTCGGGCCCATGCGCCAGCTCACCCAGGCCGCGTACACGGGAGTGGACTATGAGGAGGCTCGTCGGAGGCAGCGCGAGATAAATGACACTGCCCACCTGGTGTCAGCCGATACAGAGGCCCTTACATCATTCCCGCCTCTTCCCTCAACTGGAGCACCGAGCGGCACTGCCCTGTGTGCGCCCATTAACCCCTCGGTGCCGAAATCTGGTGCACAGAAGAAGGGGGAAAACAAGAAAAGGCCGAAACCGCAATTCCGCACACTGCCTAGCCCTCCCCTGCCTGGGAGCGAGAATCGGGACATCACAGCCGTGGCCCAGAGCCCCGCGCCCAACGAGATCGGGCAGACTGTGATTTTCCGGCCTGCTGGGAAGAAGGCACACTTCCTCGCGGCATCGAGGGGATACAATAGCCGCCTTCCTCGCGGGCTTTCCTGCCACGGTACGCGTTCGTGTTAACCATCGTCGCAACCTCGTGGCGGTCGACACGGTGCCGTGCGGAGATGTCGCGAGCCTGCTGGAGATACGCACAATTGTGGACATTGCCATGAAGGCTAAAGTGCTCACGGTGAACAGCTGTGTGGGCGAACTTTTTGGCGTCGATGTAGAAATTCCCATCGACGATATCACCACCAACATTGTCTTTACAGCCAGGGTTCTCTCCTGTGTGCGTCGCGGACACACGGTGGCCGTCACATTCGAGGGAGTGGTGGTTCCGTCGGAACTCTTCCGTGCGTCAATCAGCGACGGGCACTGGCAGGCGAGATGCACAACTGTTTCCACCGCGCCGCAATCGACGCAGTTCGGTGAAGCCGCGCCGCGGAGACGATGTCTACGTTCCACGGGCCACACAGATCCGGTCCTCAGAGCGAGGAGGAGAGCGCGATCGCGGCGGGCGAATCCAGAAGTAGGAAGTGGAGGAGGGGGGACATCCAGCGGATTTAGACGCTGCGCCGTGCTCCCTATTGGGCTGCAGAAATTAGGCGTCTCATTCTTCTTCTAACCACCTACACACACATCCAGCGGCGACCCGCGCGTCAGGATGATCGCACGCTAGCTCACCATAGAGAAAGGGAAAATAACCAAGAGCGGACACTCAGCGATAAGAGGATCGAGCTCTCCCCGCCACCTCCTCGCCCAAACAGCCTTCGAGATTTTCGCGTCAAATCATAGGGACCGTGATCCCGAAGAACGCAAGCTGTAATAAGTGACCGTCAGGTGGCGCAAGTAGCGAAAAAAAAACAAAAAAAGAGAGTTGGGAAACGCAAACGTGTAGCTTTTTTTCAATTTGTTTGTTTGTTTACTGTACGTGTGGACATTTTCTTGCACAATGAACTGAGAATTCGCGAAAAAAAACATTGTCACGTGCATCGCCACCAGGCGAACGCGGGAACGGAAATCGACAAATCGGTCAGAACAGATATGGAAGGAGGTGCGTGAGGGTGTGTTTTCGTACGCAATGTGTTGACGGGTTGGGGTAGGCTTAGGTTTGGCTGGCTGCTGTATCTGAAATGTAACGGCTGCGCGTAGTGGGTTTTGTGCGTTTCCTTTCACTTCTCGTCGCGGCAGTGTGACCGCTGCTGAACGTGTCACCTGCTGAGCCTGAGCAACGGACGACGGCACGGTGAGAGCCCACGTTTCTGTTCTCTCTGAGCGCTGCGTAGCAGGCTTAGCAGCGGAGGCCTTTGTCGATTTAAGTGTGCACGCGTAGCAGGATTAGGGCACGTACTTGCCTAGTAGCCACTCGTGAAAGTTCAGGCGCGACGCGCGCTGAAGGAAACGAGAAGGGTCGACCTTTGTGTAATTAATTACGAACCAACTGTGAGTCGTTGCTGCTTTTCTGAAAGCGAAGTGGGTTAAAGAAAAAAATGAAAAGCGTGTATAATGTTCGATTCCTAGGCCTAAGGTTTCGGCATTGTTAACGCGTTGTGGACGAAGCGAGGCACTACACACGAGTGAAGAGAGTTCTCGGTGCTGGTTATTGTGTGTGTGGCTCGCAGATTTTGCTAAAGAATGTTGCGAAGTACGCTTCAGGGAAACTGCGCAACAAGTTCGCTTGTGGAAGGGCCAGGGCAAGTAAGCCTAAGCTATGCACGGCATGGGTGGCTCGAGTTACTTGTTAGAAGACGCGCTAATGGTTAATGCCCACTCTTTCAGAATTCGGTGCATTTTAAACGATGATGAAACGTCGATGATTCACCGAAACTGTCATTTTAGCACGGATGTTATTGTGAACGACGTCGCATTTGCATAACTCGGGGCAGTCGTTCTAGTTGCATATTCGGTCTCTGCCAATGACCTCAAAATAACTTCATATGCTGTAACTACGACACCGACATGACTCTAAATAATCTTTTCAGATGTTCAGTCGTCGGCCGTACAACCCCTACTGTTGTGTGGCGTGGTGAAGTAACAACGGCCGCACTTGCAAGAACCCCGGAACGAGCTTCTTTCGCATCCCACAGGACAACAGGTGAGCCCCGATGTGAAGTGTTTTATTGTAGTGCAGTAATTTCAATAAGAAAACATGCTGTGTATTAGTGCAGAGCTTTAAAATGGATTGTATACGACTGTTTTTTAAACTATGATTTATTGAGTTTTCGATGATTGTGATGGTGTCCAGGTTGTAGTATATAAAAAAGTAGGCAATTGGACAATGCCACACAAGCGTAAAAAAACTGCAGAAAAAATTCTCAGCAATGATCTCGCATAAGTGACGTCAGCGTGAGCTCATGTTGTGGCAAGTGCTAGTAACAGCAGTACCGGGTTGTGTAGGTGTGTGTTTGCAGGTAATTTTTTACGAAGCGGCTCATGTAGTGTCTCTAAAAATGTAACGTCTCATCACGCACTACTTCTTTCTATTCCTGTTATATTGATATTAAGCATTTCCCGTTGCAGCTCCTTGCGGAGGAATGAAGTCGCCGTCGTGGAAATTTCGTCGCACCATCAAACGCCTGCAGTCAAGGGTCGCCTCCTGCCGCAAGACCATTGAAAGGTTGTGGAAACAGCAGAGGGAGCTACCTCCATCAATTGCCAAGGCCTTGGGTGTCGTTCGTCCTTTCGTGACCGAAGAGGTCTTCAGTCTCCTTTGTGCACATGTGCGAGTTATGAATAGGGGTCAGGGGAAAAGGCTTCCGGCATGGCTAAAGAAATTTGCATTGCACTTAAACTTCAGGGGCCCAAGAGCATACCGCTTTCTAGCGCCCATTTTTTTGTCTGCCTATGCAGCGCTCACTGAGGCGTTGGTTAGGAAATATTCGAATGTCACCAGGTGTGATTCCAGGGGTTATTGAGTGTGTGTCAGCTTGTATGCAGACATGGGATAAGCGAGACAGGATGTGTTCACTCATATTCGGTGAAGTGATTTTGAAGAACTTGTCCTATGATGTGCAAGGCTTTGCTGACGATGGAACAGCTCGAACGCCAGATATCGCTGACAGAGCCATGGTTGTCCTTCTCGCTGGTGTTTCTGGGAGGTGGGTCCAGCCAATCGCATTTACAATAGGACACGTATCTACGCCAGGAAGAGTTACAAAGGATTTGCTTGCCTGAATTATAAACAACCTTGGACACGCCGGAATCGCAGTCAAATGTTTAATTTGTGACCAAGGAGCCTCAAACGTTGCCCTTTCTCATATGCTTGGAATTACAATTCAACGTCCTTATTTTGAGGTTGCTGGTGAAAGGGTGTACTTTGTTTTTGATGTGCCACACCTAATCAAAACCACGCGAAACAACCTGCAAGCACACAAGTTGTTCATAGGAGATGAAGTTATTGAGGCCCTTTATAAGTCTACTCACGAGTTGCGGTTTAAACTCGCGCCTAAGCTGACCGAGAGGCACGTCTACCAGAAGCCTTTTTGTAACATGAAAGTAAGCATGGCAGTACAGGTGCTAAGTGCATCTGTTAGTGTGGCAATCATGGCTATGGTGTACGAAAAGGAGCTCCCCCGCAGCAGCTATGGCTGCAGCCCATTTCTGTGAGCGTATGGATAAAGTGTTCGACTCACTCAATAGCTCATCTCCCAAAAAGAATGCCCAAAAGTGTCGTTATGCCATTAGGAGAAATGACGAGCTGGTAAACTTTCTGCGGACCCTAGCACGCACTGCACCACGTCAGAGCTTTTAAACTGCGCGCGCTTTAAACCGAAACCGGAAACTTGCTGCACCATGTCCTAAAAAAATTTTACGCGCACAGAACCAAAACCGAAACTCGCGAAGTATGACTTAAGAGGATGTTGAGGCGAGCTCGTTGGTACGGATCCATAAGAATACGCAGCGCTAAAACGACACAACACACGCCGAAAACAAGGACGGGCGCTGACTGCCAACGTTTGTTTATTGTGCGTTTAACAAATATATAGAGGGGCAAAAAAGAGGGGAAAGGGAAACTGGGAAGGAAGATAACTTGTGCGCATGGGTATGACAGTGACAATGGAACAATGTTTATGATTATTTAGCTGAGATAGCGGAATTAATTGTCTGTTAGGGTGAGCGACGGGGCACTGACACACTGCGCGCCTTTGCACATCATCGTGTAGGTCTCGAAGATTTCACGTGCTGTGTTGTCCTTGTATCTGCGCAACACTACTGCCTTTTCCAACAGCGGAGAGCAGCCACAATCTGCGCAATGGATAGCTAAATTGCTGCCGTGCTTATTCTTGACGTTGGAGGTCTTGGTCAGAGACATCAGATGCCCCAAAGAAAGAGAGCAGCCTGAACTCGACAGATCTAAGTTGACTGTCATCCCCTATGTCCATGCAGTCTCCCATCGAATTAAGAAAGCAGCTGAACGAGCGGGTGTGAATGTAGTGTTTTCGGCTCCGAACAAACTCTCCTCCCTGTGCAAACGCGTGAACGCGAACCCTACCGACTTCAAAACCTGCAAGAAGACCCACGCCCCTCCCTATGTGCAGTGCAAGAAAGAAATCATGTACGAAATTCCTACGACTTGTGGCAGATCGTACATCGGCCAGTCTGGACGTTGTCTCAATGATCGTCTACGGGAGCACCGAAACAACGTCAAGAATAAGCACGGCAGCAATTTAGCTATCCATTGCGCAGATTGTGGCTGCTCTCCGCTGTTGGAAAAGGCAGTAGTGTTGCGCAGATACAAGGACAACACAGCACGTGAAATCTTCGAGACCTACACGATGATGTGCAAAGGCGCGCAGTGTGTCAGTGCCCCGTCGCTCACCCTAACAGACAAGGAATTCCGCTATCTCAGCTAAATAATCATAAACATTGTTCCATTGTCACTGTCATACCCATGCGCACAAGTTCTCTTCCTTCCCAGTTTCCCTTTCCCCTCTTTTTTGCCCTCTATATATTTGTTAAACGCACAATAAACAAACGTTGGCAGTCAGCGCCCGTCCTTGTTTTCGCCGTGTGTTGTGTCGTTTTAGCGCTGCGTATTCTTATGGGTCGCGAAGTATCATAAGCGACCACTTGGTGTCCCACTGCATTTCAGGAGAGGGGGGAAGCCCTCCTTGCACTCTAATTCGGCCGCATGGCTCTATGGGAGTGTCCGCTCTTTACCAAGTTCCCTTTCTCTATGAGCTCACGTCGAAAGTTGATGCGCGCAGAGTCAAACGACGTGGCGTAATCCGTCAGCGGGGTCGCGGCAGAGTGTGCTCGCTTTGCGAGCTCGTCCGCTGCCTCGTTGCCTGCGATGCCGACGTGGGATGGGAGCCACTACAAGACAACGTCACAGCCACTCTCTCGAAGTGCCAGGAGTTTCTGGGCGACGCGCTGTGTGAGCGGGGGGGCCGGAGTCCTCCCTCGCGAGCTGGCGCAGGGCTGGTTTAGAGTCACAGAAAATAGCTGCGCTCGTGACAGCCGGCGAGTTGCGAAGGAGATCAGCAGCCAGCTCCAGACCCACCAGTTCGGCTGTGGTGGAAGAAGCACAGTAGCTCAGGCGTCGCTGGAGTTCAGTGCCGAGCTCGGGGGCGACGCAGGCTGCCGCAGCGGAGCGGTCCTGTAGGACAGAGCCGTCGGAGAAGACGTGGGTCCTGCCGGCGAGGTCCTCGTGCATCCGCGCTGCGGCTTCCTGCGCGATGGCACAGCGGGGGGGTGTTGCGCTTAGAGCGGACACCAGGGAGCTCGAGGGTAACTCGCAGGGGCTCGCGGCGATGAGGGGGCGGGCCAGCGTGCAGGGGGCGTCGATTCGTCAACCACCACACTGTCGTAGAGGTCGAGGATTCGGCCGACGCGCGAGTTGGGGACTGCACGAAGTCGGGCGAGGAGGGGGCCAGCGTCCGGGGCCTGGTGTAGGCGCTCCATGTGGCACAGGGCACGCAGGTCAGATGTTAATGAAACAGGCCACGCGCGAGCTTCCGCAAGTGTTTCTGCCACACGAGAACTGCGAGGAAATCCGTGGCACATGCGTATCACTCGGAGGTAATCGCGTTCTAGTGGCGCCGCTGCACCTCTCGAACACTGCACAGTGGGAGGGCGTAGTGCCCTAATGAAAGTGCCATTGCCTCGTAGATGGTGCACGCAAATGAAGGGGGGCAGCGGTCGCCACGGGCGAGGAGTCGGCGAACACAAGTTTCGACAAGACGGGCGTCCTGGCGAATGCGCTTGACAGCAGGCAGCCACCGTACACGGTTGTCGATGGTGAGCCCGAGGTAGCGCACGGAGCTTCGCCAGGTGATCGGCGCACCGTGAAGCTGAAGGCACGGGAGATGGCGGCGCGGAGCAGGATGGACAACGAGTCGAACGAGTGCCTCAGTCTTCGTGGGAGAGAGTGCCAGGCCGATGCCCTCCAAGAAAGCAGCAACACATCCGAGAGCTGCCTGAATGCGTTCAAGCACAGCACTGCACTTCCGTGTGGGGCCGCGCACGTACAGGGCGACGTCGTCGGCATAGATCACCACGCGCACAGGGAGGTCAGCCGTTTCTGGGGAGGCTCTTCACAAGAGGCGCGAGCACCAGGTTGAACAGAAACGGGCTCAAAACACTCCCCTGTGGCACACCAGAGTTTACGGGGCGTGGTGAACTTGTCGATTTCCCCACGCGCACAGTAAACGTCCGGTCTGTGAGGAAGGCTAGGACATAGTGCAAGAGCCTGCCCTTTACACCGAGTGCGCGCACAGCGCTAATGATGGACGCGTGGGGAAGCGAGTCGAATGCCGACTTGACGTAAAGTAGAAGTATGGCCATCTCCCTATCGCGCAGGGCCTGCTCCAGCGTGCTGACGACGGCAGCGAGGCAGGCAGCTGTTGCACGGCGGTATCGGAAACCACACTGTCCAGGTGGGAACACGCCGCGCGCCGCCGCGATCCATTGGAGTCGGTACACTGTAGGAGTCGGTAATGGTGCATTCAGACGACGGACGGAATCCGGATTTGTCGCGGACGGCTAATCCGCGGACGATCCGCCTGCAGGCGCATCCACACGACGGACGGTGCCCCAGGAGAAAACAGCCGGATTACTCTCGACCGCAGCCTCTCCGCTGACCTGCAGCCGCTGCCAGCAGACCGGTTTGAGAGTATTCAACATGGCGGCCTACAGAACGCGAAGCGCGCCGTGCTTTTAGAGTGCTTTGACAAGCATCGAGCATTGTGGAGGGCTGTGATTTGTTTCGGTGAAAACGGTGTTGTTGGCGGAATGGCTGGATTGGAAGAAAAACCTGCTTTACTAGAGCTGCTGAAGACTGACCTCGCTGCTGTCGCGCGTGGGGCACCGCGTACGAAGGAAGGATACAGTGATCGCCGATATCGGCAGTTTTTGTTCTGTCGCGGATAACAGGTACCGACAGTGCACATTGCAATGCTGCACATTATGTTTCCTTCTCTTGGCACGCGTCTTTACCGTGTAATCAGTGCTCAAACACGGGCCGTGTTCTGACACTACCGCTATCGGCGACACCGCTGCTTTGCCTGCCGCAGAATCCTGCGTGTGCAATGATTAAAGTGACAACTTACCTACCCTCCAACCCGCCAATCAACGCGCATTAAAAGTGATAGATATCTCAAAGGTGATCGCCTTGGAATACGGCCCCAGAAATAACCTGAACTAAGTGCCAGCAGAGCTGAAATAAACTGCGAGGACAGCCGTACGGCTCGAGCAGAAGAAAACTGTACTGGTTGCCAGCTTGTTTGCCCGCTAAAGCTGCGGCGCTCCGCCGCCAGAATCCCGATGTGAAAAACAGGTTGGGCTCATCCGTCCGCGAGCCACGCGGACGAGCCGCGGAGAAGAGGAATCGCTGATGTGAGATCACGTGACGCGCCGTCCGCGACTCCACATCCGGATTTGGTCCGTCGTCTGAATGCACCATAAAGGGCCATTCCCTCCATGGTTTTCTAAGCCACGGATGTGAGGGAGATGGGCCGATACGACTTCAGTTCGCGGGGCGGCTTGCCTCGCTTTAGGACTGGGTCTGCCGGGACAACCTAGGAGGATATCCTCCTAGGGGACCTAGGAGGATATATAAAAACCTCCTAGGGACAACGACCGCAGAGCGCCACTGGTCCGGGAAGCCCGAACTTGAGAAAACTTTGTTGTATGCTTCTAACAGGAGAGGGCGCTGGGAGGAGTCCAAGTTTCTCAGTAGCTGGTGTGTTATGCCGTCCGCACCGGAGGCGCTGCGTCCTCGCTTCCTCTAAAGTCTTTAGCTTCCTCTGGATTACCCGCTCCAGCTCGAAGAGGGAGAAATCTTCGTCGCAGAGGGAGCGGATGGTAGCAGCGAGAGCCGGTTGAGGTGGTGGGAGGGGCGGAGCCACGTGGTCTAGGTCGCGCAGAGGAGCCTGGGCAACGGGAGGAGGAAGCTCGAAGGACGTTGCGATGAGCTCAGCGAGCTCCAACTCCGTGATTCCGCGCGCCAGCGCGATGGCTAGGACAGGAAAGCGCGAGACTTTCGGGTTGATCATAACCCTCATGATGTGCCAGCCGCGGCAGCGGCGGCGCGGGTCACGAAGAGAGGAACAGACGCCTAGGCACTGCGCCGTGCTCCCCTTAAGGGCTGCAGAAATTAGGTGCCTTTTTCCTTTTTCTTTCTAACCACAACCACCACCACCACCACAGACGCCTGTCCAACTGCGGTCGCGCAGTCGTTGCGCATGGCGTCGGCAAACGGCGTCCAGTCGGTTATACTCCGTCGACGCCCCGGGCCCAGAGGAATGGGGTGCCTGCCTCTGAGCGCGCTGGCGCACTGCGCGAAGGTTCAATAGTTTGATGTCCGGGCAGGGGGTGCCGGCGGGAACTACGCAGCGTGTGGCTGCACGCTCGCCACAGTAAGCGATGTGCGCAAAGTAGTCCTCACTGGACTGGATACTCGCGCAGAGCTCACGGAAGAGCGGCCACCGCACGACCCTGTACTCGCCGACAGCACCACGGCTGGGATGGCACGGTAGTAGCTCGATCGGAAAGTGATCGGACCCGGCGGTGTCAAAGTGTCGCTTCTACTCGTATGAGCAGCACTGCGACACAAGCGCCAGGTCAATCAGAGTGGCGGCCGTGTTGCGACGGATGAAGGTTGGTTCCCCCCTGTTCAGGACCAGGAGACCAGCCCTGTGTATTGTGTCGCACAACTCTCGACCACGCACGTCGGTGGTACGATCACCCCAGCTGACGTGGTGTGCGTTAAAGTCCCCGCACAGTACGTGGTCGCGCTAAAGGTCGCGCGAGAGTGCAGCGACGAGGGGCGGCACAAACGCGTAGCTGGCCGCGGCGACCGGGCGAACATACACACTCACGACCGAGGTGTCAAGTCCGTCTACGCGCACTATGGCGGCCACACACTCACACGTTTCACTGGTGAATTGTTCCGTGGAGACAAGAGCGTGCGGGAGCGTAGAGCGAATGTAGAGCGCGGCGCGCGGCCTCCCAGGCGGGTGTAGAGTGTTACTACACGGCACACTGTTGCAATAAGGCCGCGCACACTGCGTGGGGCTGCTGTAACCGATGTAGCCGGGCAACGATACCTCCTCCGCGCGAATATTCGTTTCCTAGAAGGCCAGTACGTCGTAGTCGCGCAAGGGAAGGATCGCCGCAAGCACGGCTTGTCGGCGGCGCAGTGAATTGCAGTTCCACAGCAGTATGCGCGGCCTAGTTTTGCGGAGACCGTTACTCGCCATCCTGGGGTAGCGCCGGTTGGGTGGCTAGCGCTGCAGTGCAGAGCGGGCGAATGGGGCAATCGGAGGGCAAAAACTCCAGTGCCGCTGTGAGTGCTGCTACCAAGAGTGAGATGGCAGAGCCCTTCTTGTCGCTGGTCGTGGCTGCGGGAGCAGGGACACCGGTGGCGGCTGCGTAGGATAGTTCCTTAGTGACTGGGCGGTGGTTTCGCTGCTTTGCGGGGCTACCAGAAGCGTTGGTGTCTGATGCCCGCGCAAGGGCGAGGGACGCGACGTTCCTCGTGCCAACGAGGGCAGCGCGGTTCCGTGGCAAGGTGTCTTGCGCCCCGGAACAAGCACTTCGGCTGCTCAGCCGCGCACTCAGCCAGGGGGTGGGGGCCCTCCACATCGCACACAGCGCCTGGTGGACGTACACGTAACGTCTATGTGGCCGTAGCGGGCACAGCGGGTGCACTGAGTTGGGCGCGGCCGTAAGGGGCGCACCGTGCGGCGCTGTTTGTAAGTTCTATGTCAGTGGGGGGTTTGGACCCGCTGAACGTCACACGAATGTTCCGGCCAGTACGGGAGCACTCTATGATGGGGAGCTGCGACGTGCGCAATTCTGCCGAAGTTGCCACATACTTCAGTGATGCGAAACCAGTGAAGTGCTTATCAGTAGACGCTAAAGACCTCTTCTACAACATTCCTCAGGAGGAAGTCGTGTCGGCAGTTGAGTAAAGTATTGACTGCTATGGAAACATCAAGTTCCAGAGTGAGTGTGGCATAAGTGTCAGAGACTTTCTCGAACTTTTAAGACTATACCTGAAATCCTTGTTCGTTTGCTTCCAAGGATATGTTTACACGCAAAAAGCAGGAATATGCATTGGGTCGAATGTTGCACCAGTTTTGTCGGATATCTTTCTTGGGAAAGGAAATAGAAAGCTTGCGAACGCGTTGGGGCAATTGGGGCCCGTCAAATGTTTCAGATATGTAGACGATTTCCTTATCTCTTTCAGTTATGATTAATTTAACGCTATAAAGGTAGAAGAAGTGTTGGATCTATTTGGCGAGGCGCACAAAGGTTTGGAATTCACTATTGAAATGCCGGATAATGACAAGTTACAGTTTTTAGATTTGTATTTAATATTTTCGAGACATTGCACGTGCTGGCAATACAAAACCAGGTCAGAGAAGGGACTTTTGCCGTATGAATCCGGACACTCAAAGGTAGTCAAGAGAGCGATAGTAACTTCGTGTGTATAGGGCAGGCAATCAAAAAATCTTGTGAGCACAAGAAAGATAGTGCACTTGCTATGCAGGTCACCAAACTACTGAAGTGCGGATACCCAAAGACGCTAGTTATCTCTGTTTGCGAAAAAAAATGCTTTCTGATATATGTGGCAAAGGCAAACCGGACAAAGCAGACAGCAAGGAATACAAAAAGATGGCTGTCATCCCGTACGTACATGGGCTCAAAAAAAAACAGGCGAAAGAAACGGAGTGAAAGTAATTTTTTCAGCTCCGTACAAACTTCGTGCGCTGTGCAAGAAAGCAAACGCTGAGCAGGTGTCACGGGAAAAGTGCGAGGTTAAGCATAAGTATAAATATGTGGAGTGCTCAACTGGCGTAGTGGAGTGCTCAACTGACCTCTGCGCCACTACATCCCTAACCTTTTTTCTTCTATCCACTGTCATCCCATCCCCCCTATCCCGCAGGCGCTGCGCCGTGCTCCCGACCGGGCTGCAGAAATTAGGCGCATTTTCCTTCTTCGAACCACAACCACCACCACACTTCCGTAACTTGCTAAAAGAGCCTAATACTGTATCCATGACTCGTTGGAAAGTCGCATGTGCCGAGCAAAGACCGAAGGCATGACCTTGGACTCGCACAGGCCGTACGGTGTTATGAAGGCAGTCTATTCTCGATCTCTCTCGTCGACTTCGGTTTACCAGTAGCCGGTCTTAAAGGAGTACTGACACGAAATTTTTCACTTATCGTTTTATTGTGTCAAATGATAGACCAGGTCCCCCAAGAGCCTAGAAAATGCACCGGCAAGCGTGAGTGCGCCCTGAAAAATTAATTACAGCATGTTTTTAAAAGCTAGTTTCGGGTCCTACTGTACCCTGACGTCACGGCAATGGGACGAGTAGCGCCACCAGGCGGTAGAATGTGAATGCGCACGCTTTCGTTAGAGTGGCGTATCCTCGTGCGCGCGTAGCTCCATCGTCTGCAGCGCGCTGCACATGTGGCAACTGTCGCGCCGTCAACGATGGACGAATATTTGTCAGCAGACTCCGACGACAGCAACGACTTCGGCAGAGAGGAAGGTGCCGTGCTTGCCGACCCCGCGAATCATTTCGCATTCGACCCGCTTGCAAGTACGTCAGAAGACGAGTCGTATGAGAGCGATAGCGCCATGCAGACGGCTTGCGCAACGGGAATGTCGAATGGTAAGAATTCACTGTTTTTTGCATGATCTTGCGCGGGCATCTTCCGGATGTTCTACGGAAGTCAATAGAGTTCGTGTGGATTTCGTAATGCTATTACTTGCTTGAAATTATCGGTACTCGGCGCAGATTTGACACCGCATGTACGCTTTGTCCTGCCGCTTTCCTATGCAGCCGCACTTGCGCACGCAGTACGACAACCTCTTGCTGGTCGTAACGCCTGAACATTATATCGATAACGTAATCTGCGTAGGTGCCTCTGTGGGAGTTGCCACCCGATGGACATAGACGTAGTCGGTATGGTGTCGGGAAATCGACAAAGTCGCGCTCTAGTGCCGGATGAGGCATGCCTGTGTCACCGCGCACCCGACGTTTCAGCGTGGGTGTTTAGACATTCACGCCCTCGAGATAGCGTACTACCCTTGATGGAAGATCGAGCAGGTGTCATTGAGGCACCGGAAATCCACAGGTATTACTGCTGCGATTGATCTAAGTTAGCTGTTTGTGTTGAAGCTGAAGTAGGCCAAATCGCAAGCTGTCCCTGGCATGCAGAGTGCATGCCTTCGGTATACTTCCTGCAAAAGTGTGGTGGTCGCAAGTACGACGCGTCATCCACGCACTCAAAACGTGCATAGGCGCATGTTACTTGCTAATATTGCTATGCCCATATTCCATATCGCGTGTCCAACTAAATAAAGGGAAATGAAAAAAATACATGTATAAGTGGCGTTGGACAACTCCGGTCGTCAGGCAGCGCAAATTATGCACGAACTCGAAATCACAATATGTGAAATAAAATCTGCAAGGTTAGAATAGCTGCTGCTTACACTGTTAGATGGTTCTTCACAAATCAGATTACTTGATCTCGCTTTCACGTTCTTTGTGATTGACTTATGTACTTCATTGTTCTTATTTTTTCCTCTATAAGTCAGTTCTCGGTAGCGCCTTTGGTCCATTGGGTTGTTTAAGTAAACGATAAATAAAATGAAGTGTTTCTGCATATCTGTACTTCCTAAAAAGGAATCTGCATGCTACATAACAATGACGTTTTATTTCGTAATTTTGTCTGTTCGAAAGGGCCCCTTGTCAGTAGATGGTTCTGGAATATGACTCTGTGCACACATTTGATTCAGCTGCAGGATATGTCTACCTTTACTCTTGCCACTGCATTTTTATATCGTATTGCATTCATATTTCAGGCGACATCGACCCTTTGTAAGATGGGTCTGGCATCGCCTTGGCAAACGAAGGCGAGTGGTCCTGCCCAGCTGCGTCGTCTCTGCAGTGCGTCAAAATTTCTCTCCACAAGACTTCTGCGGCTTTAAGTATACGAACGTCATGGAGATGCAGTTCAATAAAAGAAAACATGTTCAACTTGATTTATTTCTTTAGGCATAACAGCCTGTGTCACTGGCCTTTCTTCTGGTCGTATACAAAACAGATGCTATATGACCAGCACTACAGAAGGAAGTCAACACTTAGGCTAACGCACATGAAATTCAAGAAAGAGGCTGCAGTTGCTAAAGCAAGAATAACAAAACAGAAAGAGCTGCTAAGTCTGCACACATGGCAGTAAATACGTTCTCCAGATTTCTGAGTCTTGACCTCATGGACTAGGTAAGAAGTGAACAGGAGGAACCTGAAAGACGGCGTTAGCCTAACATATGCTTAGCTACACAATGATGAACTGATACATTACCAGAATTGCATGTTCACCATGTCTCAACCCAACTTCTGAAGTACACGGTGTAGCTATTCACGAAAACAACACTGATTTCGATAACGTGTGAAAGCAATGAGGCAATGGCCACGGTTGGTAACGTGACAATAACAAAACAGAAAGAGCTGGTAAGTCTGCACACATGGCAGTAAATACGTCCTCCAAATTTCTGAAAGGTAGCCGTCTTGACCTCATGGACTAGGTAAAGAAGTAAAGAGGTACCTGAAAGACGGCATTAGTCTGACATGCTTAGCTGCACAATATCCTCCCTGATGAGCTCGTACATTACCAGAATTGCATGTTCACCATGTCTCAACACCTGAAGCACATGGCATAGCTATGCACAAAAACAACACTGATTTCGATAACACGTGTGAAAGTTGTGAGGCAAAGGCCGCGGTTGGTAACGTGACAATAACAAAACAGAAAAAGCTACTTAGTTTGCACACATGGCAGTAAATACGTCCTCCAAATTTCTGAAAGGTAGTCGCCTTGACCTCATGGACTAGGTAAGATGTGAACAGGAACCTGAAAAACAGCATTAGCCTGACATATGCTTAGCTACCCAACGATGAACTCGTACATTACCAGAATTGCATGTTCACCATATCTCAACCCAACAACTGAAGTACACGGTGTACCTATGCACGAAAACAACACTGATTTCGATAACGTGTGAAAGCAATGAGGCAATGGCCACGGTTGGTAACGTGACAATAACAAAACAGAAAGAGCTGCTAAGTCTGCACACATGGCAGTAATTACGTTCTCCAAATTTCTGAGTCGACCTCATGAACTAGGTAAGAAGTAAACAGGAACCTGAAAGACGGCATTAGTGTGACATGCTTAGCTGCACAATGTCCTCCCTGGTGAGCTCGTACATTACCAGAATTGCATGTTCACCATGTCTCAACCCAACAACTGAATCAGAACAGCGAGTTGGGCGAGTTCTCGTCAAAAAACCGAAACCGGTGTGTAAAGATACATGTACTATAAAGCACAAAAAGCAGTTTGTGCCTTGTTCAATGGGAGTAGTGTATGCCATTACACTGTTATGTGGTAAGAAATACTTTGGGCAGATGGGGCGGTGCATTAATGTGTGTCTTAGGGAGCACCACACCGCTGTCAAGAATACCGCTAGCACGAACCTGGCTGCGCATTGTAAAACGTGCCATTGTGAGCCGATGTTTCATGAAACACAGATAGTGTAAAGAAGTACTAACCAAGTCTTTCGCGAGATTGTGGAAGCATACCACACGCATGTTAACCAGAGCACGTGCGTCAACCAGACGTCGGTTCCTCTGCATGATAAAGAAGTGCAATTCTTGAACGATGTAATCAGGTGACGCCCTGTCACGACATGAACACTCCACGTGATTAATTTTTTATTTATTTACCGCATGTGCGAAGAAATAAAACCAGTTGTCAGTCAGCGCCTGTGTGTGTACGTTTCTTTTGTCCTCAGTCCGGGTCGCGCTGCCCACAGAAAATTATGTCCAACAAGTGAAGTACACGGTGTAGCTATGCACGAAAACAACACTGATTTCGATAACACGTGTGAAAGTAATGAGGCAAAGGCATAGGTCAACAAAATTTGTGGAGCTCGCTCACACTTACCTATGAAATATATTTTGCTCTTAGGGCTCACTCGAACTCAGACTCACCAAAATTTTCCTGAGCCGGACTCACTCGGACTCACACTCACGAAAGCTTTTTTTTTTCAACTGGACTCACTCCAAACTCACCAAAACATTACTGACCTGGATTCACTCATACTCAGACTCACGGCTCGATCTGAGTCTGAGTGAGTCGACTCATCAGTCCATTAGCCAAGAATTCGCTTTTTCGACCATGGTGTCAATGCTCTTTAACACCAATATCTCACGTAATCGGTGCTTTTCTTGGTGCCTTTTGATATAGAACCTTCGAATACGAGTTATGAGTGCTCGCAAACAAGTAAGGTGATTTTTCTTGAAATATATGACAACGTAAGATATATTTATCAAAAACTTCCCTGGAACAGTTGGCGGGGGGCAGGGGGGGAGTAGGGATGGGGAGGTCCAGGCACCTCCCTACGTAATTCTTTCCTCTGATCAATAAATATTGAAATGATGTGTGAACGACACTGCTTTGGAATACGTGTGAGTAGACGTGAGTGTAAGCGTGAATCCAGGTAAGGCTGATAGTAATGCTGGAGATGAGTAGGTAGGACCATAGGTCGGCAAAAAAGAAAAGTGGAACTCACTCAGACTCAAGAAATGTGTCTTGCGCTTCGGGCTCACTCGGACTCACAGTCACAAAAATTTGCTTCAAGCCGACTCACTCGGACTCAAACTCACCCAGACTCAGACTCATGGCACAGTCTGAGTTTGAGTGAGTCGACTCATGAGTGAGTTTGCCGAACTATGGGCAAAGGCCACAGTTGGTAACGTGACAATAACATAACAGATAGAGCGGCTAAGTCTGCACAGATGGCAGTAAATACGTTCTCCAAATTTCTGAGTCTTGACCTCATGGACTAGGTAAGAAGTAAACAGGAACCTGATAGACGGCATTAGCCTGACATATGCTTAGCTGCACAATGATGAACTCGTACATTACCAGAATTGCATGTTCACCATGTCTCAACCCAACAACTGAAGTACATGGTGTAGCTATGCACGAAACAAGTGATTTCGATAACACGTGTGAAAGTAATGAGGCAAAGGCCACAGTCGGTCACGTGACAATAACAAAACAGAAAAAATCGACTAAGTTTGCACACATGGTAGTAAACACATTCTCCAAATTTCTGAAAGGTAGTCGTCTTAACCTCATGGACTAGGTAAGACGTGAAGAGGAACCTGAAAGACGGCATTGGCCTGACATAAGCTTAGCTGCACAATGATGAACTCGTACATTTTCAGAATTGCATGTTCACCATGTCTGAACTTAACAACTGAAGTACACGGCGTAGCTATGCACGAAAACAACACTGATTTCGATAACACGTGTGCAGATTTCGATAACACGAGTAACCTCCACTGGAGCACGCAACTCGGGATCGCCTGCACGCTTTAAGTTGCTGCCGCTGCAGACTCTTTTTCTATATCCTTGAAAGGCAACGTGATGCGCGGTTGCGGCAGTGGGGCGCAACGTTGGGATTCTTCGTCGCAGATTCTTCGTCGGCAATCCGAGGCCGGTCAGCAACTGCACGCTGTGCGTGTACGCGTCCGGAGGTGAAGTGGAGCGAGCAGAGTAAACTCCGCTTGGTTGGCGTCCAGTCTCCGCCTCGGCCGCGGCGCACGAAGTCGACCCACGCTTGTCTCAGCGCCGGATCGGACGGGAATCGGTGGTCACTGGCACAAGACTTCACAGGGCAAAATATCGGTGCCATGACGACAAATTCAATGTCAGACGATTCCCCTGCCCTCTGATAAGCGTATATTTTGTATTCGCGTGCACGCACTGTATTCCAGATTCCGCTTAGTCGCTTCACAAGTACACTGGACGACAGTGACCGCACGACCGCACGGCGCGAGCAGATGATCGAGAAGGCGACGCGCAAGCTGCCATTTTTTTTGTGTTTTGGTGCTTGACGTAATCACAACTAGCCAAACTGCTGCGTGAAGTCACCAGGATTAGTGCTGTTGCCTGACGTCAGGCTAGTGTTGATGTCAGTAGGGATTCCGCGAGAAAATTGACTTTAATATCAAAATAAAATATCTTATCAGCATTTGCTGAGCTTGATACTTGCTCAGGGCCACCTATGCATACAGGAGATTTGTATGACAGAGCAAGCTCGCCTTCGAAAAAAGGTGTCAGTACTCCTTTAATTGAAGTCCATCGAAAAAAAGTACTTCGCGTTGTGGAGTCGATCTATGGCGTCGTCTATACGTGGGAGAGGGTACACGTCATTTCTCGTGATTTTGTTCAGGCGACGATAATCGACGCAGAAACGTAGGGTCCCATCCTTCTTCTTCACTGTCACGGAATGCCACTTTTTCGACCCGTCGTCATGCCGATTAACGCGCGCCGCACCCACCCCGCTGACCCGCGCGCCGGCTTGGGCGTCAAAAGACTTGTTTTTAGAGCCGCGAAGAGTAGCGGAAGGGGGTGTTATCTTTCAGTACCGCGGCGACGGCAGGTATATTGAAAGCCGCAGTTTGCCCCGAACTTTTTAAAGCTCGGCCAGGGGCGCTGCGGCGCACGCGATGGGGTTCCCGTCAGCCTCATTAACGAACTAGGACATAGCACTAAAGAAGCGCTGCTGAAAGCCGTAGAAAAGTGCTTACAGGAGAGGGAAATACCAGACAGTTGGCGAAAAAGTAGAATGAACTTAATCTATAAACGCCGGGGAGAAAAGGATAACATTCGCTCGTATAGACCGCTAACCATTACATCGGTGGTATACCGGTTGGCGATGCAGGCAGTAAGATTAAAAATAGAAACGTGGGTAGAGCAAAATGGTATTTTGGGAGAACTCCAGAATGGATTCCGAATCGACAGGCGGTTAGACGATAACCTGTTTGTTCTTACACAGTGTATAGAAATATCAAAAATAGAAAACAGGCCCTTATACGTAGCTTATCTGGAGATCACCGGGGCATATGACAACGTTAATCAGGAAATTTTGTGGGATATATTGAAGGAAGTGGGCATAGGTGACGACTGTATACAGCTTTTGAGGGAAATATACCGAGAAAATACAGTTTGTGTAGAATGGGAAGGAATAAGCAGCAAGGACAGCGTTGACATTAGCAAGGGGCTGAGACAGGGATGTCTTTTGTCCCCGCTGTTATTCATGCTGTACATGGTGAGGATGGAAAAAGCGCTAGAAGGTAGCAACATTGGATTTAATCTGTCACACAAACAGGCAGGCGCGATGGTTGAGCTGAAGCTTCCAGGTCTATTTTATGCTGACGATATTGTCTTATTTGCGGACAGTCAAGATGATATACAGCGGCTGGCAGATATATGCGGAAGGGAAGGCGAGGCCCTAGGACTAGGTTTTAGTGCAACAAAATGTGGATTGATGGTATTCAATGATCACGAAGACCATGCCGTCTCAATACAGGGCCAAGAAATACCGAGGGTAAGCGAGTACAAGTACCTCGGAGTGTGGGTAAATGAGGGGAATAGATATATGGAGGTACAAGAGAAAGCATCGGTAACAAAGGGAAAGAGGAATGCTGCAATCATGAAGTACAGAGCGTTATGGGGATACAATAGGTACGAGGTGCTTCGAGGGCTGTGGAAAGGTGTGATGGTTCCGGGGCTTATATTTGGGAACTCAGTGGTGTGCATGAAGTCAGAGGTGCAATCAGGATTGGATGTAAATCAAAGGACTGTGGGACGCCTCGCATTGGGCGCTCACGGGAAGACGACAAATGAGGCTGTAAAGGGTGATATGGGATGGACAGGTTTTGAAGTCAGGGAAGCGCAGAGCAAAATTAGATTTGAAGAGAGGCTGAGGAAAATGAAGGAGAGTAGATGGGCAGGGAAGGTTTTCAAGTATTTGTATAGAAAAAAGCGTCGACACGCAGTGGAGAAAAAGAACTAGGAGGCTCACCAGTAAATATACGGCTAGCAGCGTGGGCGACATGGCAACAAGGAGCATTAAACGAAAAGTAAGAGAGGCGGAGAGGTCTTATTGGATGACAACGATGGAAAAGAAGCCGGCTCTCAGTGACTACCGAAAGGGAAAAAACGAAATAAGGAGGGAGAGGTTTTATGATAATTCAAGGGGAAGCGCTTTACTGTTTGAAGCAAGGTCGGGTTGCCTTAGAACGCGTAGCTATAAAGCGAGATTCTGTAACGAAGAAGAACAATGTACATGCTGTGGGGGGAACTAAGGAAACGATGGAACATGTACTGATTGAATGTCGCGATATCCACCCAGATATACGTGTGGGCACGAGTCTACATGAAGCTTTGGGTTTTAGGGACAACAATGGAAAGCTGAACACGTCCGCGATAGAAATAAGTAAGAGACGGTTAGAGTATTGGTGGCAGAAAAGTAGAGATAAAGGACAAAAATGAAGAATGGGGAAAAAATAAGGTCATTCTGCCTTAAGAGGCAGAGAGATTGACTGTGAATTTATATTTTTCTTTGCTATAATAACATAGATTTAATCAATGTAGATAAGGCATTAGGCCAACATAAAAAAGAAAGTTTTTTTTTCGAGCCTGGTGGCAGACATGTCACCGCCCCGTTATAAAGGGGACGCTCATAGCATCCATCCATCCATCTTCGCCGCCTTTCTTGCAAAAACCGGTCGCTCGTTCCCCCGCGCCCGGCTTTCGACTGGGCTTTGTCAGCACGTTCAAGCGCCCTGCACGCGCTTTCGTCGGCTCGCCTTGCACGTACAGCCTCGCGTGTCGCTGGCTCCGAAGAGATGGAAAAAGGATTTTTACGGTGTGAATCTCACCAGAGGGAAGCGGTTGATCGACAACTTTTGCGAAACCTAGCAGGTCGTCAAGGGCGATGCTGTTTAGCGAGCGCTACGAGCGTGTCGATGGTGAAGGGCCACATTTCTATGACATAATTAGTGAGGTGACTGCGCGAATTCTCTATTTATGTTACCGGTAAAGGGGTATTCACACGAGGGAGAAATCCTCGGGGGATTAAGGCGGAGCCCAGTGACGAACTCGCGAGGAGAAAACCCCCCAAATGTCCCCCGCTCACACGGACGAAGCGAATGGAGGGGGGAGACCAGTGTTACCAGACTACTCTGGTGTATTGTACTGCCTGTTTCACCGGCTGCAGACAACGAAACCACCAGCGTGCCGCCGCACCCTCTCAAAGAAAGTGCAACAATGTGGCCAAACACGTGTGCGAAATACCACCGTATCCCCCAGCGCCGGAGAATAGTTGACCTGTCGGGGAAAAGGTCCCCTGTCTCCTCCGAGGAGGCGCGGAGAGGTCGCGCCTACTCGCTAATCCGTGACGTCTTTGTCACGTGATCCGCAATCCTCGCTTCTTCGCCGAGGATTTCTCCCTTGTGTGAATACCCCTTAAAACGCACAATCATTGTGGCAATCGTGTCTGCTGTCAGCAGACAACCACCATACTTTCGCGTGCGTTTGTGTAGCGCTCGGCTTTCGATTGCTTGGATGCCAAGTTTGTCGCGCGGCTTCAAATTTATTATGGGCTCAGTGTGAAGATCATAAATTTAAGTCGGCCCTGTTGAGTCGCTGGCAGCATTGCAATGCGCACTGTTCATTTTCCACTTTTGCAGAGGTTTGCATCGAGTGATAACAACGTCGTATCGTAAGTTTAATGCCACTTGGGATTTTTTACAGCTCCCTTTGACAGCATGGTGCGCGCAAAAAAAAAAAAAAAACTGTTATCCGTACTTTGACCATGCATGTTTCCTGCAGCGGCGTGTTTCATTTCGGATAACATCGAAGCCTGATCACGCATCATGTTCGCTGATTCGAATGTCGTTCCGGTTGTTTTGACAGCTCACTTGGTTATCGTCATACTATACAATATCCACTGGGATCACGCATGTTTATGGTTACGCCGAGATTTGCCCCTGATAACCGCGTCTGATTTCGTGAAACCATCGAACATTTTATTGCAGCCTCGTTGTTTTTTTTTTCAGCATAATACTTTACGTGCCGAAACCACGATAACATTATGAGGCACACCGTTGTGGGAGACTTCGGATTACTTTTGGCCACCTGGGTTTCTTTAACGTGCACCTAAATCTAAGTACACCGGTGTTACTGCATCTCGCTCCCATCGAAATGCAGCTGCCGTATGCGGGAATCGATCCCACGAACTCGATCCTAGCAGCGCAATACCTCAGCTTGCTAAGTAATCACAGTGTGTTGCATGCAAGGCCAATGTAAACGCTCTGTGCAAGCACGCAGCTTAAATCTGTTTACATTGAGCGGCGACGGGAAATGTACCGCCGTCAGCTGAATAAAACACTTGTAGTGCTCACGGGACGGTATTTAAACTGTGGTGCATTATGCTTACATACTCCGCTGCTGTCACATTACAAATAGTAGACTCGGAAAGCCAGCTCACAAGCTCGAAATACACAGCGGTTGTCTATTTGCTGTAGCTTCGGTTCACAAAAGTACTTGCCTTTCCAATGAACCCGGCCATCGCGTTTCTCCCCGTTAATAGTTAGTAATACTGTGTACGACAAAAAAATCACAGCATATCCACGGGGTGAATGATGAAGAGTTGGGGCAAAGCTCGTGAATCAATCATGGTTACACCGTGAAATCTTCAGTGGTTTCGCCCAGTAGTAATCAAAGCGATAGTGTGTGTGAGATCCGCCTGGCGCCGCGCTCGCGTCGCGGCGGCCTCTCGAGCTCGCACCTTGGGATCCTGCCTCGCAGCGGCCTTCCGCACCCGGCGCTCCTCGTCGTCCATGGTCCGCCAAGCAGCACGATCCGGCAAGCGCACTCGTACGGCGACGATCCGGGGAATGTGAGATAGCGGGCGCTCGCCGCCCGGCGCAACCCCGCGCAGCAGCCAATCGGAGAGCAGCTGCACCGCCGACGCCATCTAGCGTACCTTCACCCAACCGCCATATTGTACGCATGTCTATGGGACAGCGCCCTCTCGGAAACGAGATGAGAAATGGAATGCGTACAGCGCCATCTAGTATATCGTCACCCAACTGCAGTTTGCATGCATCTATATGGGACAGCGCCCTCTATTGTACGATAAGGGAACACTACGGGGTACAGAGGTTGGTTGACGATCGACGACCGACGCCGCTCGACAACCGGCCAGGTCTCGCCATAAGGAGCTTCGCCCCTAAAAGTTCTTCAATGTAACGAGACGGTAAAAGCATCGCTTAGTGCGCCGAACTGCCATAATCCACACCTGACGCCTCTGTTTCCTCGCAATGTTAAGGCCTGACCACACGTGCCCGTCGCAGCGCGGCAGCGCGTGGCTTTTTGACGGCGCCGCGCCCTCTCCATATAGAGAGGGCGCCCAGCTTCGCGTAGCCACGTGCCCTCTCTCTCTATAGGGAGAAGGCGCGGCGCCGCGTCAAAAACCCACGCGCTGCCGCGCTGCGACGGGCACGTGTGGTCAGGCCTTTACCATTGGAAACGGTGGAACTTGACGCGCCGTTTTCGGCTCACAATGCGGTAGGAGTGTGTGCCTGCTTCCAGGATGACGAAGGAGCGGCGCCCATAGCGTGAAAAATGCTAGATAAAAGCCCCAAAGAATACGTTTCCGCGCGCGCAATGGGAAAAGCAAGCAAGCGCGACCCGTCCGAGCGACCGGAAATTTCCCCTCTCTCCGCTAGGGCAGCGGACTGCGCTGCGCAAACTCGAGCTTGGGTTCCCTATACGTTCCCACGGAAGGAGCTGCACGTGCACGAGCCGCCTACGCGGTCACCTTAATCGGGTTGTCTCTCTTGATTAATGGAGAACCCTCTCCTAATAAAAAGGGGCGTCGTCAATATTCTGAGGGCGCGGACTTTGTGACAATGCAATGCGCATGATTGGACCGATGTTGATGGTCCCTTTTTCCCCAGGAAGAGAGTGAGGGGACACGAAGGGGATTGAAGTGCAGCATATCGCCCTGCTAATCAGTCTAGTTGCTTGGCAAACACAGAATAGATCAGCGAGTATCCCTTCTAGAAGTTTTTAGTGTGCGCTTTGTATCGGCTGGCCACCTAAACTTAGCCGTTAGCCTAGTTGCAGCGTCTGCAGCGTAGGCATCGTCTGCAGCGTAGGCATCGGGACTTTAATCTCAGGTTAGCTCAACCTGCCTGAGATCTCCTCCAAGCACTAACTCCCGGAAGCATCGGCGTTGCAACTCGAATCCACCGACATCGCAGTCGTGCTAGAACTCTTCGCGACTTCTCGCATCCGATCGTCGTGGACGCAACGCTGCCGGTCATCTCGCGTATGCCTTCACCTGTTTACACCATCGAAGTTTCACGTCGTTACTGTTTTAATTCATTTTGTGTAGTTTGTATAAGCTAATTGTTTGACTATATGTATATTGTTAATTTACTTGAACTGTTGTATTTAAAAAGTGCTTCTGCGGCAATACCCAGATTAAAGCTGTTGTTTTGTTGTCCAAACACGTCTCTGATCCTTTCACTGCTTCTACTTGCGTACGGGAACGACCAACCCGCTGTCATTTCCGTCGCCGACTTCGCACTAGCGACGGTTGAGTGGCAGCTTAAACCGTAACATTCACTAAAGGCCTGACCACACGTAAGCGTTGCAGCGCGTTAGCGCGTGGACTTTTGACGCGGCGCTGCGCCCTCTCCCTATGGAGAGAGAGGGCGTGCAGCTTCGCGTAAACACCCGCCCTCTCTCTCCATAGGGAGAGGGCGCGGCGCCACGTCAAAAAGCGACACGCTGACGCGCTGCAACGGGCACGTGTGGTCAGGCCTTAACACCACGGGTGACGCCCACGGACTTCTTGAAGGCTGGATGATGTCGCGTAGCAATTCGTCGACTTGTGTCTTTATGGCCTCACGCTCTCGCGTCGAAACTGTACGGGCTCTCACGAAGTGGCCTGGTACTTTATTTTGTTATGATGCGATGTCTTGCGACCGGTGTCTGCCGAAGTCTGGACGACGATGAAAAGCAGTCCTTGTATTGCAGGAGCAGGGTTTTGAGCTGGTCTTGCTTCACCTTCGGAAGGCTCGGGTTAACGTCGAAATCTGGCTCGGGACCTCGATTCGTCGAAGCAGGTTCGGCAGCATCGAAGAGGGCGAAAGCATTGCTGGCGGCCACACATTCGTCGATGTAGGCGTCCATCGTACCAATGTTGAGGGCCCTATATACATTCGTGGTTGAAGTTTGTCAGCACTACCTTTGCTTTACCGTCACGCAGCTCGGCTATACCTCTTGCGACGCAAATATCGCGGTTCAGGAGTAGGTCCTGATCGCCCTCGATGACGCCTTCAAGGTTAGCAGGTTTTTCGGTGCCGACGGAAATAATGACGCCGGAGCGCGGCGGAACGGCCATCTGCATGCATGGTTCCCTGGCGTCGCGTGAGGCGGGAGCGCTTTGACTAAGGTTAGTGTTATCGACTCAGGTCGATGACGGCACCGTGGTCACTTAGGAAGTCCATTCCAAGTATCACATCCCTGGAGCAGTTTTGTAGGATAACAAAGCTCGCAGGATAAGTCCGGTTTTCGATGGTGACTCTCGGCGTGTAGACACCCCTCGGCGTTATCAGGTGGCCTCCAGCTGTCCGGATTTCGGGTCCACTCCAAGCGGTCTTTACTTTATTCAGCTTGGTGGCGAATGGCCCACTGACGACGGAATAGTCGGCCCCAGTGTCGACGAGAGCGGTGACGTTGTGGCCGTCGATTGCAACGTCGAGGTCGCTAGTCCGTCGCCTTGCGTTGCGGTTAGGTCACGGCATCGGATCACGGCTGCGTCGATTTGTTGCGGTGC
>JALIZH010032303.1:0-21106 GCA_030522465.1 Rhipicephalus appendiculatus
AAAGGGCCCTTCACCAGGTGACATACCGAATTTTAGCTAGACACTGGAAGTTGTTGCGCGCCTAAAAAAGAGCATTATGCCACAAGAATTTTTCTAATCGGCCCTTTAGAAGCTGAGAAAATCATTGTTTTGAAGCGGCGGGAACTCATGGTGCGAGGAGGTGAGCTTCAAACCCTTGCCGCTTTCCCCGTGTAGCCTTCGCGAGGCCAAATCCCTTCCCTGCCCTCTTCGGCCAGTGAGCGGGAGGATCACATGGCGCATACGCATGAGCACGTCTTGAGCACGCAATGTCACGAGAGCATGACGTGCCCGCAGCCCGAGCTCCCGAGACGCGAGCGGTGTTGCGTCGGCGTTCTCTGTGCTTCATCTGTGCAAGCTATGCCGAATGCGTCCTCGCCGATCACTTGGCTTTGAACCTATTACTGAGCATGAAAGCTGCGACATTTGTACGGATGCTAGACTAGCAGTGTGCCGCATTTGGTCAGACGCGGGAAGATAAATGAGCCTAATGAGCGCTGGAATGCGTTAGAAAATTAGTTTCGTTGTAAGGGGTGGCGTCTGCACGATGCACAAAGCGTGACAATATGAACGCATACGAAAGGGGGGCACATTAGTCTCGCATCTCGCTGCGATTCGCAGTAAAAATGAAAAAAAGAAAACACGCACACATTGTGTTTGGGAGTTTTATTATTGCTCTCAAGTTTTATTCATCTATTCAAGCTACAAATTACACAAACTACACATGTCGCGCCAAATATTGTCGCAGTGTCGTGCTACTGTTGGCGGCGTCAGAGCACAGGCGTCTACGTAGAGGAGTGACGTCACAGCACTACCGTCTACTTAGGGCCATTCCATCGTGCACGTCATCCGCTCATTCCCTGGGCGCGCGCACGCAGAAGGGCAAGCAGCGTTCAGCTTGAAATTTGACCCATTTCCGAGGCGCGTACCGCTCCAAATTTTGGCAGACGTGATCATAAACGCCCAGTGTATGCATCGCGCTCGTCAGCTCATAATTGTTAAACCTGGTGAGGGGCTCTTTAAGGACATTAGTTTTGTGGGCATTCAAAGACAGTAGATGAATACTCAGATTTTAGTCTGGCAATGGTTTTAAAACAAGTAATTTAAAGAAATTTGCTCCGTGAAGAGGTTACGGCGTACTTATTTATTTACTTATTTATTTCAAGGTACCTGAGAGATCCAACGGGGAGCAGTGTGTAAGGCATAACAGAAGAAATGACAAAAAACAGAACCGACACATGAGAGCCATTAATGTTTACCATGACAATGTGCTTGTAAAACGGTGTTACAAATAAAACTAAATTGGAAAGCAATGCTGAGAACAGTAAGAAAATAATAAAAAATGAATTTCATGGTAATAAAAAAAGTGGTGCATTGTACGCGCATACAAAAAAGAACACCAATAGATACACATAACTCGACCACACAAACAGATAACAATGCAGAAGCTGCAAAAATCTGCTTCCAAACCTGCGCTAAGAAAAATGGGACAGAAACACTCAGTAAAAAAGAGACAGGGAGACAGTTTATGGTATGATATAGAATGATGCATTTCTCGCACGAGAAAACAAGAAAGAACAAAAGCTTGGATGACACCTTACAACGTTGTATATAACGCGGCATATGAACAGATGAACATATTTGTTATGATAAAAATAGCACAGTCAGGCGTTGCCTAAGTTTATTTTTAACTGTTCGCGCGACATTGCTTTAAAGCAGCGAATTCTATAACCGAACAGGTCGTGGCAGAGCAGAGAATTTATATATGTCAGTGTTTCCATGAATTCGACTGAAATTTAAATCACTATAAAGTCGTCGTGGTGTGCAAATTAGTCAGTTGTTGGGCTACTTGGTTGTTAGGTTAGTTGGTGGTAGGTTGTTACCGAATTTCCCAGTGATTTGGCAATATTTTTGTGATAGTGTCCGTTGTGAATGCGTTGCGCATAAGCTTTCTTGGTGTGAAGTTTTTTCGAATGAATTCACTTGCTAGTGAGCGTCTTTTCTGGCGTGTGTTCTTTCTTCACAACCAATTTTGCGCTCCCCTACGTAAGGCGATGTGTAAGACGAGTGTAAATTGCTGTATTCAAAGCACCAGCTAGCGGAGTTATGTAGTATATATGGCCGACCCGTGATATGTCGCTTGAGAGATGGACACCTAGGTATTTGATCGTGCTAGTAGTACCTATAGAAGAATCGCTAATCTTGTAAAGTAGCCGCTTTGTCGTTTTTACGACGATGGAAAAAAAGTCATTAATGTTTTATTCGCATTATGTGACATCACTCGCGTGCCACACCACTGCTGCATGCGTGAGAGGTCATGCTGTGGAGAGGAATCATCAGTAGAGTTGTTGATAGGGCAGTGAAGGACACAATCGTCGGCAAAACCACAAATTGTTGACTCAACAGAGAGTTGAATGTCGTTAATGTTATATCACAAATAAAAGAGGCCCGTGGATGGTGCCCAAGAATACGCCGGACAAAGCAGGTGAGAGGGGAGGAGTGGTTTCTAATAGGGGCGTGCGAGTATTGAAGTTTGGAACCGAATAGAATACGAATACTAATCGCATAGCATTCGAATAGTTTTCGAGTAGTACGGCAACAGTTTTCAAAGCAGCCCTAGAATTGTAATGTAACCATTTTCGAAACATCCCGAGCCTAAAAAAGAAACATTACGATTACTTTAAACCGATAAAAAGAGCACTGTTATGTAAACTGACGCAAGCTCGCATGCTGCAGCTGCCAGAGCCGTAGACACATTTTGTAATTGCAGGTTCAAATACAGAAGTGACTATAGTATTCAACGTTGCACATTGTTAACAGATTTTAAGTAAAGCTCATATATACTAAACAAAAAAAATGACCACATTACGACGAATGTCATTGTGAAAATAGTGGATTGATGGCTCTGTCGCTTCGGCACTGGAGGTTTCAGCAAAAAAAAATGTCACAGTTTCGCCGCAAGGCGAAAGCAATGAATGCGATAGCAACAAATTGGAATGTCAAGCAGGTTGAAACGTGCAGCGCGCTGCTCACGCACACATGACGCACGAAAACAACACGTACAGGACGAGAGCGAACTAACAACATTCACAGCTCGACACTTAACGCGCTGCTCAAACAAAAACGACGCACGAAACGTATTCACAGGTACAGACGAGCGCGAACTAAGAAGTGTCAGTTCTTACTTCACTGTGTTTGAAAAGCGTGCTCTTTTCGCAAACGGGGGGACTGCAGCGAGCGAAGTGACCTTCGTGCGATCGGTAACTACAACGCAGTCGTTCCGGCGAAAGGCTAAGGAGTACTATTCTCCCGACCGCGAGATAAGCGCGCCCGCACAGGCGTCTACCTCCCATGCCCCCCACCGAGCAAAGTTCGCGCCCGGAGAGGAGCGCCTGAGAGCGCGCGTCGCGACGAGTGGGGGGCCGAGCTAAAGGCCCGCGGAGCGCGCCCTCTGCGCCATCTCGCCGGTAATGCTGAAAATACGCTGGAAACACGCTGTATATAAATATCTCGCCGTTTGAACGTTGAAGGACGTGCGCTTACGTGGATCAGCGGTTAGCGCCGCGCGCTGCAGAGCGAGAGGTCCCTCGTTCGATGCCGCGCGTCGGAAAGATTTTAAAGAAGATAGTCTTTCTTGGGATACTTAAACGGAGAAATTTTGGTCTGTGTTTAGAATAAGTTTATTTCATCGAAGTACGTAGACACTTGAAAACGGTGTCTATATAACAAGGACAGTAACTAACACACGCAAACGACTAAGTACAACATGAAACGAAATTACAGATATGTCCAAGTCCACAGCACGTCCTAACACAAGCTGTGTTTAGAGAAATTTATTTCCACAGACAGTGAACATCAATAGCATTTGAACAGAACATTTCAACAGAATGGAACATGCACAAGCTGTTGTTTAGAGAAATTTATTAACACAGACTATGCTATTGTCTGTCTGTTTCTCTGTTTGTCGGCACGTCACACGATTCCGCCACCCGACCAAAGTTTAACCACTTTCTCAGCGCCCAGCCATCTTGCACAAGTATTTTTATTCATACTTGTGAACATTGTCGATCAAAAAGCAAATGTTACGCATGTCTGAGGAGCAACGTCAATAAATAAGGAGTCTCTGGTATGTTTCTTTATAAGGAAATACATAGATACGTAATTATGAAGACCCCAGCGTTTCTTAGGCTGCGCTCAAAAAGCGACGCTATGCACGAAAAAGCCCTCGGCCGACGATATGTTGCTGCTGGGTTCTGCACAAGGTGATGTTTCTCGACAGCACTGCCAGATGGCGTCCATGTCTCACGCAGCGCCTCGGCGCCTTCTCTATTTTATCAAGGCGAGCCAGATGCGGCCGATTCAACATAGAGAAAGCGCTGTCTGAGGCAAGGCAAAACAGTGTAGTACGGCCGGCAGAAGACTATCGTCTTTCGACGACATTTGCAGCGAAGCACGCAGATACGCGGCCAATTTTTTCTGAATTATTTTTCTTTGTGGCTTTTATAAATATATAGATACATATACAGGTCATGACGGCGGCGCCGACGGCGAAAACCAGCCGAGAGTGTCCATATAATTGCTATCGCAATAAAAACTTCGAAGACGCTTGAGCTTCGCCTTCAAGGGTAGAACGCGATAACGGAATCGGGCCCCGTGTGCATTGCCTTCAACCATGCCGCAAGGACAGAAACGTCTGTGCGCGTAACATTGGCGATTTCACACTATCCTAGAATGTCTACTGGACGTACAGTTGCTAAGTGCCCGCTACGCCATAGTACTTCCTTTTGCTAATTGGCGAAGTACCCACTACTCGACCGTAAGGTTCCACGTGCATTTGCGCAGTTGTAATGGTTGGGCAGGCTTTTCCGAAGAATCATGAATACGCTTTTCCGAAGAATCATGAATAATGGCATAGTGAACGCTTCCCCACTACACAAAAATTATGATGATTTATGGCATAGTGGGTACCACGCAAGTGTGCTTGTAGTAGTTGCCCCAAGAATGTTTAAAAAAAGATCTGGAAAGGCCGTATACATAGAGTTTCCTACACTTACCTAGAGGGAAAACTGGCGCTGCGAACTGTTGGACGCATGGGAATGATGGGATATGTGAGCTTCGAACTTGACTCGGATTTGTATCGTTCACGTAGAGCCCGGACACCTCGAAGACGCGTCTGGCTTCAACGCTTCCTTGCGTCGAATTGGTTGATTTCTTAATGAAGGAGCGCCTAACAGCTATTTCTTTTTTTTATCATAGCCCAGAAACAAGTTTTATTTAACTTTGAAAACTTCTGCGTCGATGTACAGTTTTACGAAGCGTAAAAAGTAACGAACGGCCGCTAAACTTGGCCGGCAGACGACAAAGCCAGCGTTCACTCTGCCACTTTTTTGTCGTCTGTTTCTTTCTTTCGCCGTTTGGTTATGCTGTAAAGGTGAGTGGACTTTTATTTAGAATATAATACGCGTGAACGAGATCCGCTTATAAAGATGTTCTTTTAGAGAAGCTTTATTTGCACAGTCGTATCCGCTTTTGAGCCGAAGCCTCGCTCAACACCAGCCAACACAAGCCTCGCAGACACATATACCGTCATTCCCATCGCTCCAACAGGGCCCCTTAAGAAATTCGCATAGACGGTGGCGCCAGATTTCCCTCTAGGTAATATTGTGAGAAACTCTATGGCCGTATATATGTACATAGTGCTTGTGATTATTTTTCTTCTTTTACTGTCTTTATTTTCTTATCTTTGTGTGTATCTACTATGATGTTGGGATAGCCGGCTCTTACGTAGCCTAACTTCCCATATTTTTCATATATAAATGAAAAAAAAAATATAAAAAAAATCACAGTTTCGCCACTAGGGCGAAGCAATGAATGCGACAGCAAGAAATTAGTTTGTCACACGAAGAACGACAAGCAGCTCGATACTTGCAACGCGCCGCTGCAGCACAAAGGAGGACGCTCGAAAAGGACGCATAGGTATACACAGGACAAGCGTGAACTAACCACTGTCGCAGTTGTTACGTATTTGTATTTGAGCGACGCGCTGTGAGTGTCCACAAATGCAGAAGCCGACACTGTTGTTGCTGTTGCCTCTGACATGGCTCATACCCACTCAGGGGGATTGGTCAAGGATTGATTATATAATTATATGACTTTTCGACGCTGTTTACACTTCTTTTTCTTTTAAAGTGCGGCACGCGGAATGACCCCTCTGCGTCTCCTGCCACGCGGTGGCGTCTGACGCGTGCCCGGTGTTCTTTTGTTTCATTCTACATCATGAGTGGTACAGAAGGGAGCCACGTTTTCGTGCGCATCTCAAGGGCAATTTTCAATTTGAAAGAAACTGTAAAAGCGTCGTGGATAGAAAACACGCTCAAGCTGTTGCGAGATCTGCGTACCGCGAGCGGCAAATGGTGCATATGAATAGCTCACCGTTATATCGCTGGCACGAGCATGACCTTTGGCTGTGTTGGCTAGCAGGCTGCGGAGCGAGGGGGTCGCTGGTTCAAACCCCCGTAAGGTGGTCTGGAATGACGGCGTCGACATGCAGACGGCGACGGCGAAAATCAGCCGAGACTGTCCATATAATTGCTATCGCAATAAAATTAGGCAGATCCCAAGTACCATGGGAATCGATGTTATGCGAAGCATGCGTAGGTAAAGTGACTGGGTTGTACGGTACGGTACGAAGAACTTTATATAAAGATCCGGAGAAGTGCCACCCTTGTAATTTTTTAGATGTGAAGCATCTTATGGCGAAGCTTAATCCGGTGGTGGTGGTGGTGGTGGTGGTGGTTATGGTGGTGGTGGTGGTGGTGGTGGTGGTGGTGGTGGTGTGCCGCGTGCCCACCCTTACTGCGCATGCGCGAACAGTTAAAGAAAAAATAAAAATAAAAAACCTCCTCTCCCCCCTCTCTCTCCTCTAGGCATCCCTCCCCCACGGCAACCACACCCTCACTGCGCATGCGCCTCCCTTCCTCTCTCCCCTCTTACACTCCCCCCTCTCTCCATCCCTGCCCGCGGCGTCTAACTCCCCCTGCGCATGCGCGTCCCTCCCCTCTCTCTCCTCTCCTACGCTCCCCCCTCTCTCCTCTACGCATCCCTGCCCACGGCGTTCACACTCCCCACTGCGCATGCGTGTCACCCCCCTCTCTCTCCTCTCCTCCGCTTCCCCCCTCTCTCGCCTCGCGATGCCGACGCAGGCAGCGTCTGCTAGCGAGTTTCTTGGTTGAAAAAACCGACTGCTCGCGCTGCACAACCGTTCACTGGCCATCCCGTATATATGGCAATGGATCTTGACCTCCAAGGTGGTGCCGGTGGAAGATTTCTCCTGTGCGTTGTTGAACAATAAAAATTCGCAGCGTGCGCGTTAACTAAAAGCGGAGTGCGGGTCTCTGTGTCCAGTCGGAGTCTTCTGTCTCTCATTGCCCATTAGCAGCGATTGGCATGTTCCAGTAGGAAACACTGCCCCATCACTGCCTGCTTTGCGCCTCCCCATTTTTCTCTCCTGCGCAACGCTGCGATGAGCGTCAGCGTCAACGCCGCCGCCAGTGTAAGCGTTAGCGCCCGCTGCTTCACATCTACACATGGTTCCCTTTAGCGGGAGATGGTGTAATTTTTTTTTATTAAGTGAAACGTAAGAAATGACGCTAAAGATGTGTACAAATATTGTAAGCACAGACATTTGTTCAACAGTCGTATATGTTTCATATACAGTTGTTTACAGTTGCGTAACGATACCAACAGAAACATGGGTATTACCAACACCAGAAGCGGTAAGCTGATATGTAGCGCGCGTGCTTGCGAGAATGGTAGCCCTGCATAGTGCTACGTAAACCAGCTACAGTGGATGGCGCTTAAGTATACGATTGACGTTAACCCGACATGACTCCTTCATCACAGGAGAACATATGAAATGTTTTGAATATTCGATAGCCAGCACTGAAAACCGAATTGACATTTCACCAACATTACTCCTGCATAGGGTCTTTTTCCAAGACAGTTTGGAGACCTGATGTGGCTGTGTGGTAAATACTTGACTGCCACGCAGATTGCTTGGGTTCGATTCCTGCTGGGACTCTGATTTATATTCTTTGCATTCGTCGGGTCAACGCTGCCGTTGCCAGTTTTTCCTAACGCTCTCGCATTTAAATTACCAATGTGTCCTTGCCGTTCCTGGATGTCAAACTCCTGTGGCGCATAACCGCATACCGCGGCCCGTGGTACGCGGGTATGAGCCACACGCATCAGGAGAAATGAGTCTGACGACGTAAGCGACGAGATTTCCACGTTACTCAAGTCACGACCAACCAGGCACATTTGTCAAAACCTCTTGCCCTCCCATACGAACTTTGGTCGACCTCAAGTTAAGGAGGCGATCCCGAGAGCACCCAGACGTAGGCGGCTAGATAGATAGATAGATAGATAGATAGATAGATAGATAGATAGATAGATAGATAGATAGATAGATAGATAGATAGATAGATAGATAGATAGATAGATAGATAGATAGATAGATAGATAGATAGACAGAAACGCCAAAGTGCTTGCAGTACGCGAAGAAATGCTTCGCATTTAATAGTAAGGCCGCTCTTCCAGCTTACGCTGTGGCTGTGCTGCGCGTTCCGCGCGTACCAGGCGGTTTTTTTTTACTTATTTTTGTTTCCTTCTGCTACATGGCATTCATATAGCCTTTTTTTTTCCAAAGCAGTTTCGAGCAATGGTGTGGCTCTGTGGTAGCACACCTGCTTGCCCCCGTAGACGGCCTCGGTTCCATTCTCACTTCGAGCCGACAATTTTTATTATTTATTGTATTTGCATCTTTCTCGAATTTTTGGCCAATGACAAGATTATTTTTCGCTCGCAACCATCGACACCGACACCGACGCCGACGCATTTCTGCGAAACTAGCTCTTTAATGATATCGCGTAGATAATACCGTAAAACCTTTCTTTGGCTGAATGCATCTTGGTAATTCTACGACTAAAACGAGAAACGTCACGCCTTTCTGTTCCAACGTTTCGTTTCTTTGAGGCTGTTTCATCGGTGCAGTTATCATTCGGCAAATATTCGAAAAATTTTCCATAGTTCGAATATTCACTATTATATTGGGGTACCCAATCGAATACAACGCTATTCGATTAGTTATTCAATATTTTCGAATATTCGTCCACTCCAAGTTGCTAACATGCATAAATTGTGTGCGGTTTGTTAGGAATTAATTAATCCAGCTGAAAATATACTCCTGGAAGTTTAGGCGCGAGACCTGTAGTAGGAGACGAGAGGGGAGTACATTATCGAATGCATTAAGAAAATCTCAAAACAGCGTAGCAAACGTAATTTTATGGTTTAGATGGAGGTGGACTGCATGCAGTAATAACGCTAGCTGGGTCTCGCATGAGTGATCTAGAAGAAATCCACGCTAGTTTGAATGGAAAAGCTGACATACAATGAAATGTACTCAGTATGATAAAAGGTGACGGGTCTATTATCTTAGAGCAAACACTATAGTGAGTAAGACCGTCCGCTGCCCTCGGGTGATCACCTTTCATAAAGACTGGAGTGACCTTCCCAACTGTCCAGTGTAATGGGATTTCACCTGCATTATGTGATTGCCGAAAAACGATAGAGTGTTTGGAAAGCACATATTTTAGTAGTCTTGAAAATTTCGGCATGTATGCCGTCTATACCGAATGAGAAAGAATTTTTAGTTCTTCTATAAAGTTAATAATATGGCCTTCAGTTAACCCAATCTTAGGCATTAGCGGAAAATCAAAATAGGGTAAATTTGGGAGTTCGTTGCTGGGTTCTTTGCTGGGTTCTGTGTGTAGTGGACTATGGTTCACAAGAAACCCTCGGTCACGTTACTTGCCGCGGAGTTAGGCTATCTGAAAGCGTGTCATTGAGATAATCTTTGTGTTCTCATGGGTTCTTACACGTGTTCTTCTAACCTGCCCATATATATGTTTGTTGTTTCAATAAAGTTTCAGTTGATAGTTTGCGCTGTGTTTCGTGTACCTTTCTAAGTGAATCGTTTATTCGCGCACCACCGTGCTAAGATGAGTTACCAACTCGCCCAGCAATGCGTACTTCAATCGCTAACGTGCCGCATGGCCCCCCAAATGCTTTAAGCGAGCGTGGCGCATTGAATTAAAGAGTGTTACATGTTATATTCAGAAAAGACGCCACCCTTCTGTGGGCATATGTGTACATGGCAACCATGAAGTTTCTTCTGAAAAAATACTTCGCGCTTTCCTTTGACAGTGACAGACACATGGCTCTGATTAAGCAAGGGTGTAGACAGGGGGAGGAGGGAAGCGAAGTTCAAACCGTTCCGAATTTTTTCGATTTTGCTTGTGTATGTATACACGCACACGAATTAACGCACTCACGAACATACATAAAGTATAATTAAACCCCTTTCCCCGCAATAATAAAAAAAATCTGGCTATGCCACTGTAATAAAGGTCTCGTATGTAGAGTATACATGACAGCGGGCACGCATGAAAGTCTCATGAAATAAGGCCCTCTAGGTGCAAAATTCTCATAACGACTATATTTAAAGTAGCAAATATTACACTAGGAACTCCAAAATTCACCTTCCCTGAGTAATATGGCAAATTCTGAATTCACCAAAGCGCATTCATTTGCATTGAAAGCAAGAAAACTTGCAGTCACGCTACCATGAAAACCGCTGTATGAAAATTATGATTTGTGCGATTAACTTGTTAATGTCTTGCTGTAAAGAAGCGTTTGTCTTTTGAGAATGAAAGACCTGATACTTTTATATAAACGTTCTATCGATTCTACCAAAGTAACTTTACTTGCTCCAGATACCTGTGTGATGCGAGTTCTGCAAATTTCAGATAAGCATGGGTGCTCTGTCAATTTTCGCGGCCAGTCTCAGCCTCGTCACCGGTAAGTATCTTGGCTATACGTGATTATTTTTTGCTGACCAATTAGATATCTGTCTTTCTTATTTTGGGGCGGTGAATCTATGAAAGCATATTCAAGAAATACCACTTTGCTTAAAACTTTCATGACGCCACTCGCACTTTCCCTCGAGCCCACATTTGGCTTCAAGAAGCTAATTTTGTATGTTGCTTATGCATCTGGTGATCTTACTGTATTGCTTTTGGCCAACTCAGTATGAGCATGAAGGAAAGGGACTCAAGCAAGGAAAGAAAAAGACGGCAGACCGGATGAGCTCTCATTACTGCTCATCCTGTCGCCTGTCTTTATTTCCTTCCTTAGAGGCTGTGCTGCGTGCCACTGCAACAACTTTGATCGATCGGGCACGGTGGCGCGCGCTATCTTGACAGAGATCAGCAGACGGTTCATACTTTTGAACGTACTGTGCTCACCCTGCTGTTTGCGTTGATGCATTAAGCAGTACGAAGGTCGCTTGGCTCAGTGCAGCGGCCGCATTTCCTTACGTCAGCATTTTGTGGAGTTACGCTAGACCAGATACTAAAGGAGCTAGCTGCTAGCCTTACTTCTCTTAACATCTCCCTCAAAAACATCTGCCTTATACATTTGGACATGTTAGCTATAGGAATAACAGGATCAGGACGAACTATGGTTCACAAACGCTGCACTACCAGATTACGACACTCTTGAGCAACAACAAAGGTACAGAAAAAATAACAGGAAATCACAATTCAGGAAAAATAATAAAGCGCGAAATAAAGCTACTACTTCTTTCATAGTTTTTTTGTGTTAATTCCAGTGCATATTGCTTGCTATTTGTGTTTAATGATTTCCGTTGACAACAATGATACGGTTGCAATTTGATATTTACCTGCGAAATGTTATTTTATCTTACTATAAGTATTCAAAGTTGTACGTGGACTTTTACTTTTTTATGTAAGTTTTCAGTAACTTCCGTTTTTGTGGGCAATGCTTGTGTGCAAACTGTAGTTGTTTCAGGTGGGAGGACCTTGTCAGGCGCCAATGCATTTAGTCCTCTTTCCTAAGCGTAACTTTGTGCACTTGAATGAAGTCAATTCAATTCAATTCAACATTCATATTTGTTGCTATCACATTCACTGCTTCACCCTTGTGGTCAAGCTGACGTTTAACAGCGAAGCTGTTCTTGGTCGAGCCTTTCATGTCCGATATCCGTGGTAATGCTTGTGGGCATCATAAACAGGTATGCGCCACAGACATTGGGTTAATCCCACTACTCACCACTGGTCCACTGAAAACGAAGCCAACAGTTAGGCGAAAAAACGGGTATGTGCCACAGAAATTTGTGTGGCCTGTCAGAAAACCATCATCATCATAAACGCGTATGTGCCACAGAAATGAGGTAAATCCCACTACACACAACTTTCCACTAAAAGGAAGAAACAGTTTGCCCAACAAATGGCATGTGCGTTACCATGTCACACCAATGTCACGTGATACGTTCCGGTTATAAAAGTGGTGGCTATACTACACCCCAAAGCTTAACAAAGAGTGTTTAATAAAGAGCAGTGGTACAACATATCTGAAAGACTTGCAAAACACTGAAATGCGTTAGCCTGATGAAGGGAACGCCCCCACCAGCTTCGCTGTTTCATTGGTGTCCGCATAGCGGAGCTGGTTGAATTTTCATTATCGAGTACTATGGCGTGGTTTCTGGAGTGTGCATCGGTAGTTTGATGTGGAGCAGGCATGCCTAATACTAACCAAATAGAACCAATCAAACACAAATTCCGTATCTACATTCAGGAACTACTTTGATAATTGTGGAAGCTAAAGAAAACGCATTTTGATTTACCTCAACTTGAATGCCTAGAATAAGGACGTATGGGCTATTTTCATGCGACTTTACTAGATCATCTAAGTTTTCTATTAATCTATACAGCCAGAATTACCCCACTCATATTTGAACATGTTTCTGCATCGCCCTCTTGTAGTAATCGCTCTCATATAGATCAACATAAAAAAAAGACGTAATAAACATTCCGAACATGGAGGATGAACTGCTCATATCGACAGTTCATTATTTTTGTTCTATTTCATTGTCTCTTTCTCAACGTTGCCTTGCCTTGCCTATCAAATTTGTCTTTTTCTATATTATGGGTTGTGTATTACATTTTACAGTGCTATAATAAGCGTTTGTTCGGTAAAAATATATAACGATTATTATTTACGGTGGTATCTCTCCACGCTTAACTTTGCACAATATGCAAAGAGCACTCTGCTTTTGCCGCTTTACCGTAAAGGATTGCCTCATCCTTTGTTTAAGCAAAATGTCATGACTACATATACAAGGGACTTAACTATGTCAACCCTTGTTTATTTACAGTATTTGGTCTACCGCTTGTATGGTGCAACATTGCAGTCGGACTGAGTGCGACACTGTACACAGGACTGGTGAGAATGTTCAATTACTCTCTTCAAGTACGATTGCGTAGTTGTCGACGAAGCAACGTCTGCCATGTTGCTGCAGAAACTGCTCATATACACGTATTTTCTTTGTCCATATTATCCTCCTATTTTGATATGTTCGCAAGCCGCAAAGTGCCATAACCTCTGCACGAGCACACTGACGTGAGAACTTCACGCTCCATGACGCATTACTAATGTTGTAGATATAATAAATATTGAGCGCTATGGGTGCAAAACTATACCTCATCTGACCGATACTACTGTGTGCTTTCATTTTTGTTGCGAGCGGATGTAAGCCTGGTAAGCGTCATTTTTATGCACGCCAAAAGGCACAATACTTCCTTTTCATTGTACAAGGAAACAGCGGGAAGAAATTAGTGCAAGGTGTGTTAGGATAATTCACTCAGAGAGGGGCTGTGACAATTTCTTTTTATTGCAACGAAATTTTCACATGACACAGTGATATTCTCCCACACGCTGGGAACGAACTTTTTTTCAGCGCGCGCCTATCGTTTCAGCAGGAAGATATGTAAACTAAGAGAAAGCTGCTAATGCAGATTATGCAGTAACAAGATATACCGTTTTTTAAGGATTCTACACAATAAGTTATTATGCTTTTCTCTGCTTTAGTGCTCTTATGTCAATTGACATCGATAAGGAGTATAAAATAAACTAGATTGTCTTGGCCAAACCGAAGTTTAGAAACAAAACTGACAAACTTGCGCTGTAAACAAGAGGTCAGAAAACAGGCATTTTTAGCATTATTTATATTACTATTACTTTTTTTTTTACTTTATAACGGCCTGTTTCTTTTGAATTTCCTCTTGCGCATGCCTGGCTACCTACTGAACGCGCCGCAGCATGTGTTCTGTCTCTTTTACGCATAAATATCTGTTATTTTTGTGGCAAACTCTGAAAAATAGCAAGAGCTCCTAAAGATGACAGTTTTTGCAAGCGGACTGAGAGACCACAGTCACTGCCACAAACACTTTGTGCAAGATTACCTAGTGTCATCGGTCATCCCTTGTGTTCAAGAAGCCGTTGCACCATTTTAAGAGCGAAGCTCCTTAGGGTGTGGGTCTGTCCCTCCTCTGTAGTAGTAGTAGTAGTAGTAGTAGTAGTAGTAGTAGTAGTAGTAGTAGTCGTAGTAGTAGTAGTAGTAGTAGTAGGTAGGTAGGTAGGTAGCCACGTGTAGTGGAATGTACGCACTCCACGTGATAAAGATGACGATGACGCAGTATAGTGGAATGTACCCACTACACGTGATAACGATGAAGTATAAGCGCGTTCCAGTATAGTGGAATGTACCGGCTACACGTGATAAAGATGACGATGACGCAGTATAGTGGAATGTACCCACTACACGTGATAACGATGACGATGACGCTGATGACCATGAAGTATAAGCGCGTTCCAGACCACACATTCTCTTTCTACCATGGATGAAAACAATCGAGCTTCGCCCACTCATCATCATTCACTTCGTGGATATGGCGTGATTTTTCTTCCGAGTACCAAAGAATACCAGGAACTCTGGTGTACAAGATGCCACGTCTTGCTCCCTGCATTTTGTCTGCTAGAGTGTCGTGCAGCAGAATAATCAATTTTGTTCATTTCCGTTTGTACCACGAAGTGACATGCACCGACAGGTGCTTCGGAGTCACCATACATGCCTCATTTACCAAATTACGAAGGCGTGATCAACGGCCGTGGCTGGTTTATATGCACCTAAAACCACAGTGGTTCGAAGCATATGGCTCTTTCAGGCGTTACACGAAGTCGAGAACCGAAGTTTTGCCGGATGGTCATATTTGAATGAAAACGAACGCGAGCGCACCCCACTACTTATACTACGTAAAGAAAGAAGCGGAACAGACAATAATTATTCAAAGCCTTCTACTGCGGTCTTTCTATATCGTCCTGTTTTTGATTTTAGACAATAATGACAATGTTGCATCAGCCAATCAAGGTAGATAATATTACAATCAGTCTGTTCTTGTAACACTTTGTATTACACTTACATGATATGATTGAGGATGCAATTAAAAATTCACAGTTCCGACGCAAGGGTGAAGCAAATGAATGCGATAGCAGCAAATTGAAATGTCATACGAAGAAAGGATAACAGCTCAATGGTTTCGGAAACACAGCCGCTGCAGCGAGCGAAGCGACCTTCGGGCGGTGTAAGTATAGGTTCAACGCTGAGTTGCGGTGAAACCGCGAGCTTTACGGTGCAAGCATGCCTTCTCGAGAGATGGGGGCTTGAGCACGGGCGACCAGGCCCTGTCCATCAAAGTACAGGGAGGAGGAGAGCATCCCAACTGCGGCGAAAGACGAGCGGGTTGACGTCATTTAAAGCGCGCTCTTTGCGCCATCTCGTGGGTGATAGTGAACAAACATCTGCCACGCTGAAGAACCTCAGCCAGTGATGTTCCGTGCTCAAAGCCCGCCCATCTTGATCTGGTGAATCTGCAAACGCAGACGCAGAGCGCATTTTCTCGTGGGTGAGCGACGTCAAAACACGGAAGCGCAATAGGTTAGGCAGTGACACACTGAACGCCACGATGGTGACGCGTTCAAGATTCCACTCAAAAGGGATCTGCTGTAACAGCTTCAAAGTGACACCCAAACACATCAATCTTCACACACCGCAGAACACTCGAGTGAACTAAAGCAGAAGATGAACAAGCCGCCGAAGATGTCGGTTTTTCGGTTTGTCCAAGAGGGCTGACATGTTCCAGTCATTGTGCTGTGATCCTAGCTTTATATATTTTAAATACCTTGCTCTTTTTTCAGTTCGAGGCACACAAAAGTAGAGCTGTGCGCCGCCGCGCCGCGCCGCCGCCGCTGCCTGTTTTTGCTCACGCCGATTGCGCCGCCGCCGAAATTTCCAGAGTGGCCACGCCGCCGCCGCCGCCGGGCAATATTTTCGGCGCGCCGCCGGTAGTCTTTCATATTAACCCGTACGGGGAATCGGGGCATAAAATACATCGCTTCACTTGGCAAGCTTCTCTCGATGTGTCGGTGTAATGGACTCTCCATTCAGCCGCCGCTGATTGGAGGAAGCTCGGCCAGCAGCGCGCCCTCTCTTTCGGAATCGTCCTCTTCAACGTCATTATGACGTCACGAAGTTTTCACAACTCTTGACTCAAATTAGAGGAACGGAATGCGCTTCAAGCATAGACGGAAAAAACATGGCTGATCCCTCCATCATAGGAATCGGTATAACACGAAAGTGAAACGCGTCCTTACAGAAGTAGTTGAATGTTTTCTGTATATTGATAAAAGAGAGCTTGCACAATGTCTATTGGTGTTTGACAGTTTTAGCACCGCTTAACGTGGATGCACTCACGTTGACACTTGGTGGTACATCTGTATCCCTACGACTAACGTCCATGATCAATGATTAAAACAAACCCTTGGGATCATAGATGCTTCTGGTAAATGTACGGTAAGAGCGGAATGAGAGAAAGTGGTGTGACACCCAGAAGAGTGTCACTGAGTGGACGCCGAACTTAGGCTAAGGTCGCGAACGCGTGGCATGTTAGAGTTATTGAACCCCACTGCCCGACCAGAGGGAAAAGCAACACGCGTCGGGTCTTTCCCGTTGGCCGGCTGCGATTTTTTCGGGGCGAGCGTAAGTTGGGAACGCGGCCACGAGAAGCACTAGCGAGTCGCAGAGCTTTTTTCGGTATGGATGGATGCTATAAGCGAGGCCGACGCTGGGGGTAACGTTTCCACCTGGCAATGTAGTAATGCGTCGACAAAATTTCACTTTTCCTATTCGAAACGCGCCGAATGGGACGGACGCGTAGAAACGATGCTTTGAAGGAAGTAATCGTGAATTTCACGGTCATAATGCATTACTTCACTTAAACAAGAGCACTGCGAGAGGACAGTGGCAGATATAAAAGGCGCATTTGTACAACCGAGAGAGTATGTGACCGTGGCGCAGTGGATAGCGTGCCCGGCATCGCTTGTCGCTGACCAAGAGGTCCTATAGGTTCGATTCCCGTTGGCGGAATTTTTTTCTTTGTCTTCTGATCATGTGTATTTTGTCGATGTCATTTCCGCGACGGAAATACGTCACTGAAGTCTTGGTGGACACCGCCATAAAACACTTTTGTGTTAAAATAGTCGAGAGCACGCCTAGCATCCAAGCCAACCTCCTCTGAAGCCACTACCGCTTCGGGCTCGTGTCACAATTCCCATCATGATCTTGTTTGTTTTCATTTTTCTTGGCGAGCTCATGTGTAAATAAAAGAAAATTCACGAGCGAGCGCGCTCCACATCCACAGACCAACCTCCTCCGACGCCACTCCACCCTTGTGCTCCAAGCTCTGGTCAAAGTTTCCAGCATGCTCCTGTTTCATTTTTTATGGCTGGGGAGTTATTCTCGATGTGTCCCACTTGCCCATTTCCGCCGCAGCTGACTGGCTGGAGTTCGGTGACCAGTGCGCTCCCTGTTTCCGGATCCGGAACGTCATTTTGATGTCACAAAGCTTTCACTACTCTAGACACTAATGAGAGGGACGGAATCATGGGCGTCAGCAGGATTTTGTTTTGGAGGGGGCAAACCCATCTTGCATCGCTGCTGGGGGAGGGGGCACAGCGTTGGTTTAGCTTAGGTGGGAGGGATGTACTGGCGTGGCTTGAGGGGGGGCAAGTGCCCCTTTTGCACCCCCCCTGCCGACGCCCATGGACGGAATGCGCTTCAACGCAACGAACGCAGCGCCCAGACTTCCGCTTTTGGGCGTACATCTCGGAGGCTGAGCACAAATTCTGATTGCGTAAGCCATCGAATTAGGTTTAATGCGGCCGCCCGTCTAACGCACCTGCGAAGGTCGGTACGCATTCCCTGCATGGTTCTCAAACATTTGGAACACATTCATAAGCAAGATCAGACTTGAAAAGTTCCTGTTCCTGTAAATTTTGTCCACTTTCTTCTTACGCTGCGAACGTGCTGGCGGGTTCGGTGCATTGACGTGGTATATATACCTATATATATATGGGGTTTAACGTCCCAAAACCGCGGTATGATTGAGGGACGCCGTAGTCGAAGGCTCTGGAAATTTTGACCATGTGGTGTTCTTTAACGTGCGCTGACATCGCACAGTACACGGGACACTACCATTTCGCCTCCATTGAATTGCGACCGCCGCGGCCGGGATCGAACCCGCGACCTTCGGGTCAGCATTCGAGCACCCTAAGGGCCGCTACACGCGCTCGCCGCACACCCGCACCGCACGTGGCGGGACCCCTGCCGCCCGCAAGCGGAGAGCAAAAGAGCGGGTCGGCGCCAAAATGCAACCCACGCGCTGGCCGCATGAGCGGTTCTGATGCGCACTCTGGTTGGACGACGCGACGACTGTTGAGGCTGGCAACCGTTCCGCGGAGCTACAGTTTTCGAGGTCGGCAACCATCATCAACAGCAGACGACGCTGGCATGCTCTTGAACCAGTGAGTTCAAGGTTCAAGCCGCCGCGTTTATGATGAAAACGAGGCTTTTGCATTCTCAGCTGGGGATTAACCAACCAACCAAGATCGTGTTTTTCGGCCGCATGTGTTGCTTCGCCGTGGTCATCTGTGTTCGAGGGATACTATGCGCACCACTTTTTGTTGTTATCGTTTTATCGTTCTTACCGCACCCAACTCGTATCGCTCGGTTGCATTCGGCGCGACGGCGATCTTTTACAGCTTGCAGGAAGGCTGGCGCAAACGCGCACAAACGATTTTTATTACAATGAAGAAAAGGCTTACAGCGGCAGCGGCATTGCACGCTCCGATGCCGCGATGTTATCTACAAACAGCCAAACGAGTTCTGACCCTGCAATAAGTTCTAATGTTGTAGAATCGTCCCGACTGCTCAGTGCTGTTTATGTTTGAGCGCGGGTGTGTATTGTGCGTGGTTTGCTGACGTTCTGTCGACCGCAAAAGTTTACGGGATCTGCAGCCCGTGGCTCTACCCGTGGCGGAGCGACGACAAACTGCATCGCTGCGTCACCTACCGTGATGGGGCAGGTGTTGAGGATATCGGCCTCGGCGATTAGCGACGGCGCGTTTAGATAACGCGCCGTTGACGGATCTTATCGCGGAGGCCGCCTTGATATCCTCAACACCCGCCGTGTCACGGTAGGTGACGCAGGGATGCAGTTTCTCGTCGCTCCGCCATGCGCTGCAGATCCCGCAAGCTTTTGCGGCCGACAGTACTTTTTACTTTGCTGTTTACCAATTCGTGTTTTCTCTTTGTCAAAGTGAGCTCGATACATAACATATTGAAGTGTTTGAAGTTTGAGCAGAGAAGGAAAGGATTAGCATGTGTGATTCATTACAGCTGGCATTACAGCTATGTGTATATGAAGTAGTCATGCATTTTATGAGGGACAATTAATACAGCTTGTTTTCAAAAGAATGCAAACATGAAGCATAATGTTTGCTTACATTGCTCACAAGACACCTTGTTGCAGTTGAAAACACAGAATGTCTACATTTTCCACCACAAACAGTGCTGTTGAATTAACTAACGTGAAGTTTGCTGAACATGCCCAACTCGCCCAAAAACAAGTTCTTCTAAACTAACCTGAAGGTTTCGCCATTTCTTTGCTACGATCCACTCATTGCTACATTCCTGTTGCTCACCTCATCTTCTACTCGGCCTCAATGAGGAGAATATATGGTAGCACTAAGGTCATAGCCAGGATTTATTTTGAGGGTAGGGTCAACATCCTGGGCCTCTCCACCCACCTGGATGTCCTATGGATAATGCGTTACAAATTGTTAGTGTTTCAGCTACTCAAATATCATCCATACTCAAATATCAGCCATACTTTACTAGCCCGCCAAGCCAATTCTTTCCTTCAGCTGTGGTACTAATGTACATGTATTGGGTCGGTCAATAATAGTCCTCTGCTAATAGTCTGAAGTCACTGTTTTCCATATGGCTCCTGTAAATTTTTGGCGTCATCAGCAAATTGCATGCCCTTTTTTCAGTCACCATGGGGAGACATTTTGTCGGTCTACTACAGTCTCTTCTCATAAAGCAGAACAGAATTAGCCGAACAGTCTCACGAACACCTTAAGAAAATGATTATTTGACGATCTTATTACTTTTGTGATACATAAAATACTCTATCCCTTGGTGTTCTTTTACTATGAAATGCTCTTCAGCTAAACCACCTTACCGGAAAGAAAAGATGTTTTTTATTTGTAGTAATTTTAAATGTTGCTCATCCTCTTCCCTTGTCTTGAACCAGACTATGACAGGATCCTCATAGAAATTGCAAAATGATTTTAATTATTGGCTTCTTCTCACGTCACCACTATGAGAAGAAACAACACATTGGATGAAAATCCACTGCGTTATTTTTTCTTCTCACAGTGGTGATGTATAGTGCAACATATAATTCATGTATTTATTGAAGACAAAGATTTACAAATGCAGAGAGGGCAGCAATGCCTACAGAACTAGGTGCAGGTGGCTGACCATCTGCCTCTACATTTTATTTAAGAAATGTACAGCACAGAGATAGAGTGGTCAAAAGTCAGCACTGGCTACAAAAATACGGAAAACGCATTCAATGACGCGCACAGCTGCCCAGTAATTGTATTTTATTTCAAACCAAACCACGCTAATCAAATGAGTAAACTTTAGAATGGGTTCAGTGCTGTCATGGAAGAAAGGGTTTGCATTCTAGCGTAGCTGCTTAAATGG
>JALIZH010032304.1:0-12306 GCA_030522465.1 Rhipicephalus appendiculatus
AAATGGCTGCTTCGCATCTAAAACTGCGTTTCCAGTGTCTCCCAGTGCGTTTCAGCGCTGGGAGAAACTGGGGACACACTGTACAGCGTGGCCAGTGTCGCCTAGTGCGCTCGAACGCACTGGGACACACTGTGCAGCGTCGCCCAGTGTCTTACAGCGCGCTGGGAGGCACTGGTCACGCTGTACAGCAGGGTTGCCAGATCCTCGAAGAGAAAAAGAGCCACAAAATTCAGCAAAGTAGCCAAAACAGTAGCCAAATGCCAGCCGTTATTCTATTTTGGAGCCAGAAAAGTAGCCAAACGTTATTTCAGTTTAGCTGAATTATCACCATGTTCTGACACAAAAAAATACAAAAATATACATCATAGGAATGTTTATCACATCATAATAGAGTAAAAAAAATGACCACGGGACTTCCTGGAGGAGGCATTCATATTCGAAAATTGGCCATTAATGCTGCACCGACAGTCAAGTGTACATATTAGAGTCAACTTTTGCCAGCATGCCCCACGACACTGTAAATTTAGAGCTTGTAACACCTCTCAGACGTAGTCCAAATTTTATCCTGATGATCGGGAGGAGAAGCTCGTGCGACATTCCATTCCTTAAGAAAACACTCGTTCTGCTTCTGCGTTAGGTATGGAGAGAACAAGGAGTTTCATTGCGCCGTCTGCAGTGTCTTGCATAGAACTAGCATTTGAAGCATCCTGGTAGGTGTATATTTTGATCCAGAATTCCATTGCTGGCATGTACTCACATCCTCAACTAGACGAAAGTGCTGTACTTGCCCCTTAATGCGGTGCTCGGGGCGACCAAATACGTTTTTCGGCAAGGTTTTCAAAGCGTTCATCGCGTTCGGCCCCAAAACAGTTGACGCGCTCTGCAGTCTGCAGCCAGAGTCAGTGAAAAACAAGACCGGCTGGGCTCTTCGCATTTGTCGCATTTTCCTTGGGCGTTGCAACGTTAACATTGCGTTGAGGTGGTGGCCACACGTCAGACGATGAGCCCTGATTTCGCCTATATTAGCTGTTGATGCCAGTGCGAGAACAATAGCCAAAAAGTAGCCAAGTAGCCAACGTCAATTTTTTGTCGCCGCGGCCTTTTAAAAGTAGCCAATTTGGCGTAAAGTAGCCAGATCTGGCAACCCTGCTGTACAGTGTCTGCCCGCACACTGGGAACACCGGCGGCACATTGGAAGAATCTGGGCGCGCTTGATGGACTTTCTATAAGACTTTATATTGGATCGCGAGATGTCAAGCGTAAAATTTACCAAATATTTTCAAAATGTTCTGTCCTGTGTGCTACACATATATAGCTTTAGTTTCAGTTAGGCGACAGATGTACGTGTAGGCTAACGCAATCATCTGTCGAGCGCGTGCGCTTTGCTTGAAGTGCGCTCGAGTGTCGTCAATGTAGTTTATAAACCGCATCGAAAGAACTTATCATTCGCAACACAATATCGCAGTAGTATTAGTCTGATAATCAAGATCAACCTACTCCCCGCTCGTACAGCAGAAAGCCACACGTCACCGGCAGCAGTTAGCTGCTGCAACGCCCAATCTCGGCCTTTTAAGGCGAAAGCCTTTAATGTCTCATGCTCACGTCCGTCCGGTGTCCGTCCGGCATCCGGTGTCCGTCCGTCCGGTGTCCGTCCGTCCGTCCGTCCGGTGTCCGTCCGTCCGTCCGTCCGTCCGTCCAGTGTCCGTCCGTCCGTCCGTCCGGTGTCCGTCCGTCCATCCGTCCGTCCGTCTGTCTGTCTGTCTGTCCGTCCGTCCGTCCGTCCGTCCGTCCGTCTGTCCGTCCGTCCGGTGTACGTCCGTCGGTCCATCTGTCCGTCCATCTGTCCGTCCATCCGTTCGTCCGTCTGTCTGTCTGTCTTTCCGTCCGTCCGTCCATGTCCGTCCGTCCCGTCCATCCGAGCTCTGGCACGGAGCCAGGTGGCCGCCGGGATGCGCAAACGGACGCCGGTCGCGTCGGACTCTACAGCGCTCGCTCTTTGCTTGCGTGGCTTCGCTGTGCCCAGCGTTTGCAATCATTCTGTCCGACGCCGTCTCAATGGACACAGGCGTTCACGGAATACACCTTCGAATTGACAAATGGCCTGTCAATTTAAGCGCTGGAACTCTATGGCGTTTGCACAATGCACAAAGCGCGAGAAAATACTAACGCATGCGAACGGAGGAAGATTAGTCTCGCGTCTCGCTGCGACTCGCGGTAAAAAATTAAAAAAGAAAACACGCACACATTCGCTTTGTGTGTTATCCCACTGAGAGTGTAAAAGAAAAAAAGACATGGCATAGTCAGTGGAACGGCCACACGCTTTCGCCGAACACACTTTAGAATGTACGAAGTGTCCTTCAATTTTTTAGCTTCTGATTTGTGTAATCGAAGGTGCAAATATGACCTCGCCTGGGTCACTTATGATCTAAACTACATTTTAGCTGTTATTACACTCTTTGTAATGGAATATATATCCACGATCTTCACAACGACCGTGGCTCAAGAAGTGCGGCCCTAAGCCTAATGCTCGTTTCGGCTAGAGTGAACTCCTACAGATCTAGTACGCGGAACGTAAACAAGGGGACAGAAAATGTGTTCAAACAGGTGACGAAAAGTACAGTGTTCAGTGAGCAGTTCAGATGGACGATGTTTTCTACATACGTATGACTAACCGCTTAGTGAGACAGTGCGATTGCCGCAACACATCTGCGATTACGCTTATAAGTTTTGTTACAAAACGTGCCACGTAGACGTTCTGATCCAAGGCAGCCCATAACAAACAAACAAACAACCTCCTGTCAGGTTGGCGCGAGCACGAAGAGACGAAAATCTGCGTTTCTAAGCGAGAACACATAACTATTGAATACCGGAATTAGCGATAACACGAAGAAAAAATAACCCGAAGGTTGTCTAATGCACTTCGCTACACTCTTAAAAAAAAGGTTGTAGTACTTACTAACTTCGGTTTACTAACTACTTGTCACATATGTTACAACCCTCTTAGTAAGTGAAGTTAGTAACGGGAAGGTTAGTAACCGTTACTACCCTCGACTTTACAAACTCAGTTAGTAGCGGTTACTAGTCGTCTCGTTGCTAACTAGTAAAACATAGGTAGTAACGGGTACTACCCCCCCCCCCCCCCCCCGCCAAAAAAAAGTAGTAACCGCGATCATATCGCCTCATTAGTCACCCGTTTTTATAACGGTCAAATTCGCGAGCATGATCATTACAATATATCAACGGGTAATTATGCATATAATGTCGTGGCGGAGAACAGCATACATACACAACCACTAGTCTACGCGACACGTGTAACTCGTAAGCGGTTCCAGGAGTATTTATAGCCCTACCTTTGGAGAACACAGCTGGTGCCGGTGAGCAGCTAGGCTTTACGATGAATAATTTAACGTACGCGCCTATATTCATATAGCGTACCATTTGATTAGGTGTGCGAGGTAACACAGCGTAGAACTTTTAATCAAGCATATTAAGACAAACAATATGTTATCTCTATTTTGCATAATACCGCCTCAACATGGCTTAATAATCAAGAGCCAAGACGAGGTACTAAGCTTACTAATATCGCCTCAGCGAATTTGACTGGGTCCCCGTGCTAGTAAATAGGCTGCAAAAAAGCTCGTAATAATTAGTTCTAAGGTTCGTTTAGCAAGTTCGTTAAACAGGTGCATGGCAAAAAGTTAGTAACTGTACGCAAGAGGTAGTAACCGTTGCAACCTATAAGTGTCTGCTAACTTAGGTAGTAAAAAGGTAGGAAAAAGTTAGTAATGGCCCAAGAAAGTTAGTAACAGCCGCTGTTACTAACTTTTTGCTCGTGGTTACAAGCTTTTTACTAACTTTTTTTAAGAGTGTAGTCGTCGAGTGTTTCCTTAATAACGCCAGAGCGCTTATTGCCGCTGTGTGATTGTACTTGTTTCAAACTATTAGTGCCGTTTATGTTCATTCTAACACACATTTTAATAAATACCATGAAAGAAAAAAAAAACTAGTGTGGCGTAGTGGGTAGCGTGTCAGACTCAGGATGAGAAGTTCGTCGAGGTAGCAGGTTCGATTCCCGCGCGCTCGTTTTTTTTTAATTTTCTTTTGTCCCAGTGCTCGTGTTTCAGCCTTAATTATGATGTGGGCATAACCAAAATTTTTAAAAACAATTTAAAAGCCCGATTTTGGCCCATAACGCGTGGCCCAGTGTGCAGCGCGCCAGCGTCCAGTGTGCCCCGTGCCCCGTGCAGCGTGCCAATGTGCCAGTATCCAGTGCCACACTGGTCCAATAATCAGGTATGGCGCTGGGACAGTACCACTGGGTTTTCCGATAGGGTTGTGTTTGCATAATCATGTATAAGTGTACAGTATCTCTACATATGTTCATGTGTAATATTGCCTCACTGAAAAATAATGTTGAAGGGTTGTAGGCTAGTCAAGCTGTCCGAAACAGCGTTTTTTATATACAACCCCCCCCCCCCCCCGCCAATCTGCACTTCCTACAGATGGCAAATAAACAATTTCAGTTTGAATCTCACCATATAGAACACAATGGCGGAGCAATGCATTCCCTGGTGGTTGAATTAGTCCAGTTTTCACTTCCATCTCACGGTCACGAAAAGATTTCGCATTAAGTTTTACGTACAAAAGAATGAAGTAAGTTTTAATTGGAAATAAATTGACATCACTTTCTTTTACATTCGGCTAACAAGCGTAGTGAATCTCAAGAATGTAATCCATCCGAAGCAGATTCGAAGCCTGTACTTCCCATCATTTCCTTGGTGGTACAAGCACCGCTGAAGGAGCCAGCATAGATGCTAGCGCCAGATTCCCCTGTAGGTATTATAGTTGGAAACTCTATGACCGCCCTCTTTGACGGCGTTTTGGTTGGTGTGGTTGCGCATGTAGTTCGGCCTTTAGAGACGGCACGTTTAGGGCAAATGTTATGGCGGCGTAGCCCGTTTCGTCGCTCGATGTGAGCGAATCGAAAACAAAATAATTTTGCACCTCTACTTGCTCGCTTCCAGGTGGCCACTCATTGCAGGATTCGTCCAACGGCAGTTGCGACGCCGTCTCGCGCCGGGTGACGCAGCTACGTGCTTTGGAGGTGCTGGGTTACCCAATATCGCGGTTGGAATTGTGCATACGGCTCTTCTGCCATAATTAACTTCTAGAAGCATCCCATAGAATAAAGAAATGGTGGTTTGCGTCAGTGACTCATGGGCTACGCGGCATACACCAGAAATATGTTTCTTCAATAGACATACATCGTTCTGACTGTTTGAGTTCATGCTTAGACGCTCCTGGTTCCATGCTCGGAAGTTCACATCGTGTTTTACCTTGGACCGTCAATGGACCGTTGGTAGGTGGCTATCCCTGACCGCTTTCTTGATGTATGAAACGTTAGAACCAATTTGTTAGACAAGTATTCTTGACACCTTTGGACATGCCTAAGTCCTCATCCAACGCCTTCTAGCAACTTTTAATTGACCCCTGGAAAGCGATCCCTCTATGGAGAGCTTCAAACAACGCGTTTTCTTTGCTGCGAGGCGTAGGAAGCGCAATACCGCCTCTCGTGTACCTATCAGGTTCGACTCCACGATGCAGATGCAATAAATGTGATTCTAAACTTGAAAAGTGAAGGTCGAGCAAGAATGGAGTAAAGCGTTGGTGAAACCTAGCGTGTATGGTTCCTCTTATCTGCCCGGTGCATTAGGAGCTGCGTGCCGAAGATGCTCCTCTCCTCGAAACGATGCGTTTCACTTTGTGCCGCCAAATGCACACTCCGAAGCTTCTATGTCCTGCGTAGACGTGACTGCCATAAGAAGTGCTTCATCAGACCGGCTCCCCTTCTCGAGGCAAACACATCTTCCGTTTCTCTTGTTTCGTTCATTTGCCGAATACTGCAGGCTCGAAAGGGGATCCTGGCAGTAGGAGCAAAAGTACATGAAAAGTATACAATTTGCAGTAAAACTGAGCGAGGTGTTATGAATTCATGTTTGTAGCACGCAGAAAAGGCGGGGACACGAAGAAGGGACAAAAAAGCGCTAACTCACAACTGTTTATTTTTTGAAAAGGACGAGACATATAAGCACGATCACTAAGCATAGCACTCAGCATAGAGCATGTGCGGATCGCGAGTCCCGTGACATGAGGGCAGACTGTCACGTGACTCCTCCACGCATGCTCTGCTGATGCTTATATGTTTAGTCCTCTTCAAAAATAAACAGTTGTGAGTTAGTTCTCATTTGTCCCTTCTTCGTGTCCCCGTCTTCAGAGCGCGCTACAAAAAAAAATAATTATGAAGAGATTACGAGGCAACACTTGCAAGTATTCGCATATAACAAGATCGCACTCGAACTTGGTTAGTTAGTGGCCATTCTTTATGTAAGAACAGCGCTCAAGAAATACGAGGACCAAGACTAGGACAAAAAAAAAGAAAAAGAGAAAGGCACGGGCGCTGCGTCTGTCTTTTTAGCGCTGTTGTTCTTACGTAATAACAAGATCGCACACTTAGGAACAAATAGCAGTAATAAAGGTAAAATCAGTAAAATGAGAAATAAAAGGCACGGATTGTAAAGTTATTAGTAAATAGTAGCGTCATGTGTAAGCCAATGAAGCGCGGCTACAAAATGATATCTAGAGCTTTTTGACACACTTAAAATACAACCAATTCATCGAAAGCGTGTCACATCAGAAACGTATTTTATGCAGTCGTTACTCTAGCTGACAAGAAAAGGCCTAACAGACGACAAAATAACCGATAAGGCCAGGTCACGGCACATTGGCAGTAGTGTGTCAGACTTCTGCATTTAAAAAATCAGCTTATTAACTGTGAAAAAGGAAGATTGTTCCCATCTGCTATGGTGCGTAGAACGAATGAGTACTTGAAAAGGTTGCCAGAGCGTAACATCGGGCGAGTCGGTGCATAGCTTAATGAAAGAATTGTGCCGAGAACCGAGCGAAAACGTCAGAAGGATTGGAAGATCTGGCGTACACAATCAAGAATGAATTGGCGCCACTTCAAGTGCAAGTTTGGTGCGAATGTGCTAAACCGTCGCAACACGACAAGTTTGGAGGTCAGAAGATTGAATACATTATCACCTCTCGCACGACTGCCTGCGTGCGAAGTGCTTTAGCCAGCGTTGGCGTTAACGCGTTATAAGGGCTGCGTGTTATCGGATAAATTCGAAAAAAATCGATAAAGGTTCTCGGGTATAAATTTTGACAAATCATATTTATCCGATAAACTCCGATTTAACTGGGCTTTTTCAATCTTCAAAGGGCATTTTCAAGGCTGAGAATTATCAATCGAAGGGAGCGCACCTGAGTGAGTGGTGGCAACCTCCTTAAGTACGCTTGCGTCTATTACAATGACTTGTAATATGGAAAACGCAGGTGTTTTGTATTCAAGTATTTGTGCTAGTTTGTATATATGCGTCTGTGCGTTCAAACCTTCCAGACATCTAACATACAATTAGTAGGTTCGCATGTTTTCGTGTTCACATATAATTTCATCTAAGGTTTTGGAGTACTGAGAACAATAATATAATAATAGGTCCTTTATTTCCCATCAAGAAGATTAGGGTGGCTGGGAGAAAGAGCTGACAAGCTGCTTGACTAGCTCCTGCCCCCCAAAAGTACACTTTGTACCTCATGAATAAACAGCAACTGAAAGAAAGAATGAAATGATGGACCAACAGGAATATTGGCAACTATGTAACGCATTTTAACTGGAAATAAAATTTATAAGAACACATTGCAACAGCTTATAATGCAAAATAACGACGAATTTTGGAGGATAGGGAATTTACGAGAAATAAACTCCGATAAACGCCTAATTTCCTAAAAAAAATAAACTCCAAGAACACGGAGCCCTAGTTATAAGTAACGCCGTTACTGGTAACACGTTACTTGTTAGTGATTTATTAACGTACTCATTACCATTTCGAAACTGTAACGGGTAACGCATGTACTTTAACATTTTTCGGTAACTTGAGGTGTCATGTTACTCGTTACTTTTTTATATCAGTTATACTGGAAGTTTTACACAAAATTCTTTCGTCTCGTAGTCGCCACACTCCTACAGCTATACTTACGTCGCAGCGGCGGACTGCTATCGGCCTGCCAGGTGTTGGCAATGGGAGTATCATGGAATGAGTCCATCGACCTCCTACCTATTTACCGTAAGTGCGGGCGTATTCACAAGAACCGACGCATGCTGTCTGACGACAGCTTAGAAATAGAAGAGTTGCTTGTTGGGAGAGTTGGTTTATTCTTACTTAGTGCAAAAAACAGAGACTAGAGAAGGACTACACAAACACAGCGCAAACTATCAACTGAGTTTATTTGAAAAGCACACACATATATATATACTGATGAAAAAGTCACGAGGTCAAAAAAGATCATGAGCAAACAAGATTTGGTTTAGTGGCTCAAGTAATCTAACTGAGTGGCATGCAGCGTGATAGAGGGCCTCGCTACACCTTTCGTTACATTGCAGGGAGTGCGGCTGTGCACCGTTGCTGTCAGAAGCTAAGGTGCTCTCAAGATTAAAACAGAAAGTTGCGCGAGAAATTGAGGAAGCGTTTTTTATTAACAGATCAGGCGTGACATGCGTAGCGAGGCCCTCTATCACGTTGCATGCCACTGAGTTCAGATTACTTAACCGCCAGCCACTAAACGAAATCTTGTTTGCTCATGTTCTTTTTTTACCTCGTGACTTTTTTCATCAGTATATATATATATATATATATATATATATATATATATATATATATATATATATATATATATATTGATGAAAACAGCACACACACATATATATATATATATATATATATATATATATATACGAAGGAAAGAAGTGTGAACTTAAGGGCTCGTTTCCTTTGTTAAACACATTATTAATGAGAACTAACAGACAATGATGCCAAGGAAAGTATAGGGGACGTTATTAGGAGTAATTGTAAAGTAAATGTGAAGAAAGGAAAGTGGACGAAAAGATAACTTGCCACCGGCAGGATCCGCACCTGCGACCTTCGAATAACGCGTCCGATGCTCTACCACTGAGCTACGGTGGCGGTCATCCCCCCGTCCACTTTTTTAGGGTATATATGTTCATTTAAACGTGGGAGCGTCAGTCAGCGCCGCCTGTTGCCATTACGGCGAGTGTGGAACACCCTTTTTTTGCCTGTAGGCGTCACGTTTAAATGAACATATATACCCTAAAAAAGTGGACGGGGGGATGACCGCCACCGTAGCTCAGTGGTAGAGCATGCATCGGACGCGTTATTCAAAGGTGGCAGGTTTGGTCCCTGCCCACGGCAAGTTATCTTTTCGTCCACTTTCCTTTCTTCACATTTACATTACAATTACTCCTAATAACGTCCCGTATACTTTCCTTGGCATCATTGTCTGTTAGTTCTCATATATATATATATATATATATATATATATATATATATATATATATAAATATATATAAATATATATACATATATATATATATATATATATATATATATATATATATATACATATATATATATATATATATATATATATATATATATATATATATATATATATATATACACGTAGATTATGAAGAGTCTGGCTTCGGTTGCCGTAGAACAAAATAGGAAAAATATATATATACGCTTCTAAAAAACTGCTTATTGGTGACGTTGCGATCGGAGACCGATCTTCATCAAGACAAAATTTACCAGGCGCCGATGCGTTTTTATAACATCGCCGTGCCGAGAGAAAGAGAGAAAAAAAGAAAAAGTGAGAAGAAGCGTACATACTGATAAGTGGTCACACGACCACGTGCGCGTACTGCTACATGCGCATAGCACCTGTATTTGGAAAAAAAATAAAATAAAATAAAATAAAATAAAAAACAAAATAAATAAAAAATAAAAAATAAAAAAAAAACGGTGCAAAAATAAACGAGTGGCCAAAAAAGAGAGAGTGGTCACACGCGTATCTCTACATACTTAGACATAAACACGTGTTTTCTAAAAAAAAAAGAAAACAAAGAAAGAAAGGGGGAGAAAAAAACGAAAATACGAAGTGGACATGTTAAGTACACTCCTGTGGTGCCCCCCGGCACATACCAAGATATACGAAGAAGCATGTTTCAAGAAAAAAGTGAACAAACCAAAAATATGTAGATATACATCGATGGTCCAGGTGGGCACGTTAAGCACATTCCAGTGGTAAATTGTGAAGGTGCACTACGCAGGCTCATCTCTTCCCGGAGCTTGAACACAACAACACAGTACATTCCTTTCGTCCATTGTCACGTCCCACCTATTCTCCCCTGCCCCTCCTTAGCTGCTCCTAAAGCCTAGTGAGGGGGTCTACGTTCCTACGATCTCCGGTCTGTGGCTCAAGAATAATTGAGAAGAAAATGGAGTGTTTTTCACATTTTTGACGTGGGGTTCGAATATTCTCCGGAATGCGCGTGCAGCTCTTGCATGCCCGACAACGTGTTCCGAGTGATATGCGAAAAAAATACTAATAAAAAAAAAAGGAAAGAAGTTTGGTTAGGATCATTATTATCCTGAATCTTCCAGAGCGCGGATTGAGGACAGTGTACCCGGAGTGATATTTAGACCAGCCTTTAATGTATCAAATTTATAAATCATGTATGATTCGCGCTGCTCACGCTCCCTTGTACTGGAGAAACCGCTTTGTAAGAGTGTGACCTTGATGGAATCAAACGGGTGGTTTTTCGGAGTTTATATGCCGAGACAGAGGCAGATCCGGAAGCGAATGAACATGTGAACGATGGTTTTTGAAGCGGGTGCGGAAGGCCGTGTCAGTCTGACCTATGTATTGAATACTGCATATTCCGCACTCGAGAAGGTATACTACATTAGAGCTGTCGCAGTTAAGGTTTGAGTGAATGGAGTATTTGAAATTGGAATGTGTGCTTTGAGCAACGTTGGTTATCTGTATGTGTTTGCACACCTTGCAGCGGGCCTTGCCGCATGGCTGACATCCAGTTATAGGTGTCTTATCGGTTTTTGAACGAACAAGATAATCTTTAAGGTTTTTGGGGCGTCTATATACAACTCGCGGAGGGGAAGGGAAAATTTTTGATAGCCGTTCACTCTGTTGTAAGATGTTAAAGTGTTTCTTTAGAATTTTGTTTACGTTGGGGGGGTTGCTCCCAAATGTTAGAACTAAGTTTTTCCGTCCCTCTTGTTTTAATTCTTTCTGCTGGTAAAGTAGCTGCTGGCGATCTAGGTTTGCCGCTTTATGTATGGCGTCGTTGACTATAGAAGGAGGATAATGTTGCTTTGCAAGTATGTTGCGCAAGTTCTCTGCGTTGGCCTCAAAGTCTTCGGGGCGGGAGCAAATTCTTTTGAATCGGTGGGCCTGCGAGTACGGGATGGACGTCTTGCAGTGACGAGGGTGACAGCTATCGAAATGAAGGTATTGCTGCCTGTCTGTAGGCTTTTTGTAAACGTTAGTAGTTAATGATCCGTCTTTTACCTTTACGTGGACGTCTAGGAAATTTATTTCAGTTGTTGAGTATGAATAGGTGAATGTTATGTCTGGATGAACTTTGTTGAAAGATTCTATAAAATTAATTAAGCTCTCTTGCGTATCCGTCCAAATAATAAAAATATCATCTAAGAAGCGTCTGTAAAGAAGTGGCTTAATTTTCTGGGTTGATAGGAACTTAGTTTCAAGATCATTCATAAAGATGTTTGCGTAGTTAGGTGCCATACGAGTCCCCATAGCAGTGCCATTAATTTGTAAATAGTATTGGTTATGAAACTCGAAGCTGTTGAGTTGAAGTACCAGCTTAGCAAGGGTTTCAATGACTGTTGGGTTTGGTGAGTCATCCAATTTATGCGCACTATAAGACTCTACTAATGTTTTGATGCCGTCACTATGCGGAATATTGGTGTAAAGGGAAGTTACATCAAGAGTTACAAGGAAGGCACCATCAGGGATTTTTACATCTTCGATCGTCCTAATGAAGTGGTTGGTATCACGTAGGTAGGAGGGATGTGTAGGCGGTATGTTCTTAATTAAGGAGTCTATGTAACTTGATATTGGTTCGGTGAGGGTACCTCTTCCTGAAATTATTGGTCGGCCGGGGTTTCCTTTTTTGTGTATTTTCGGAAGCATATAAAACCGTCCTGGTGTGGCACGTGCTACAGTAAGCGCCCTAGAAAGTTTGGGATCTAACTCTCCGAGCTCTACCAGATCATGGAGTGCGGTGGTTATTATTGCTTGATGTTCTAGTGTTGGATCTGTATCAAGTGGTTTGTAGAAAGAGGTGTT